>JABVXU010000312.1:0-66417 GCA_013365365.1 Cruorifilaria tuberocauda
ATTCATTTTTATATAAATCATTCTTATTCATCATCTAAATTTACTTTTATACAAGTTTTCATTCTTTTCACTTTTTATTTCCTTTTTACTTTTAAACGTTCATTCCTTCATTTCCTATAATTGTATATGCGCTGAATTGAGGTGAAATTTTTTAGTTAGTTTAGAAATTCTCTTATAGAATTCATTGAGTTGTATAACTTGTCAAATATAAGCTAACCAGTTAGCAGCAAATTGTAATTTCCAAAAAAAAAATTTTTCTTTTTTCACTTTTCATTTTTTGCACCTCTGATTTGTTACCTTTCTTCCAGAAGATAATGGTGGATTTGTTAAGTGTTTGCATTTCAGGAAAAAAAAAAGAAATCATGAAGTAGTTTTTTTTGTTTATCTAAAAGTTATTTATTAGAATTACAAGTATTTTTTTTTTTTTGAGTTTGAAATACCTGAATTTGAAATATCGAAATAATGGTGAAAGTTATTGTATTATGATATTACTTAAATAGAAGGAGCGGAAAGAGATAGGAGCAAAATTAGGAAGATAAATATGGAAAATGTGTAAACTGTAAAAGTAATAAATAGTGAAAGAGAAAAAAAATTTTGCAGAAATTTTGAAATAATTTTTTCTATTAATTGAAATTTCACCAAATAATCAAATTGGTAGTTTAAAAAGTAATCATTTAGAAAATAGGTTTATTAGCAAATTAAAATTATAAATTTTGAACTTTTCATTCATTTTTTTAATGTTTCTTTTTTTATTTATGTGACAATAAAAAATTTGTTTTCAATTTTTTTCTGAAATAATTTTTTTATTAATTCAAATTTTAGAAATAATCAAATTGGTAGTTTAAAAGTTTAGAAAATAGGTTTATCAGCAAATAATCAATTAAAAGTTATAAGTTTTGGCTTTCTTTTTCATTTTCTAAATGTTTTTTCATTTATGTGACAAATAAAAATCTATTTTCAATTATTTATTTATATGACAATAAAAATCTTTTTGGAATATTTCATAATCAAAAAATCAATATTTCCATTTAGGATTATTAATAATTGGGCGAAGAAACATTGTTTGATTAAAAAATATATGAAATATTTGTAATATTTTCAATTATTGCAACTTTTTTTTCTTTAATTTTAATTTTCAATTACTGCAACTTTTCCTTTTCAATTTCATTACAAATAACAAATTAATTATTATTATTATTATTAATATTATTATCAATATTTTACAATATAAATTTGTCGTTATATTTTTTAATTAAAAAAATTTTTCAGAATTTTTTTTTCATCAAAAATGAATCAAATTTTAATTGATTTTTTAATTGTTAACTGATGAATCAGTGAATGATTTGTAAGTGACAAATAAAAATGTATTTCCTCATACATTTTTCTGCTTATCTATACATGAGTACGTAAGTAAGTAGGTAAGCATAAGTATGCAATTACTGTACATTACATACAGTATACAATTACTGTATGTTACAACTTTTACTTATTTCGTTTCTTTTTAGTTGAAAAAGACGAATTAACAAAAATAAAAATACATTTCCTAAAACATTTTTTCTACTTATTCTATATTTGAGTACATAAATATCTTATATATGAATACGTAAGTAAGCATAAGTATACAATAACTGTATGTTACAACTAAAGCACAAGTATACAATAACTGTATGTTACAACTTTTACTTTTTAATTAAAAAAAAAACTGACAGAAAAATGTATTTCCTCATACATTTTTCTGCTTCTCTCTACGTTAATAAGTAAGTAAGTAAGTAAGTAAGTACAAGTATACAACAAATGTATGTTATAACTTTTATTTATTTCGTTTTCTTTTATGCAAATAAGTATACAATTACTGCAACTTTTACTTTTTAATTAAAAAAGAAAAGAAAAATTGACAAAGTTGTTTTTTCGTTTTTCTATTCTTTTGGAACTCATCAAAGTATTATTTACAGTGAAATACAGTGGTTGTAAAATATTGAGGCGCTGAAGTAGTAAGTAGCAGTTTGCGCTCGCTGTTTTAGCAATAAAGTTAAAAATACTGCCAAGAAACAAAAAACGAAAAAAAAAAGAAGAAAATCCAAATTCCTCAGTAAAAACTTGAAGTTCCAGTTTTATCAACGATAATATTAGCATTTACCATTAAGCTTGTTCTATTTGCGCTTTACCAATTCAATAATATTTCTATTTCATTTTTATCTTTTCTTTCTTTTTTGATTTGTATACTTTTAGATTTGTATTAATATATGTATGGGTGTGTACTTTCTTTTTTTCTTTCCTGTCGTCATATTATCCATTGAATTTACACGATTAAAATTTAGTATAAATAGGTATGAAAGCAAATAATCATCTATTACTCAGTTATATTTCAATAAATTAAATTATCATACCAGTAAGTTATCTGAAGGTTAAGTATTAATTGCTTTAATTTAAATGTTTAGTTATATTTCAATCAAATTATCATAGCAGTAAGTTATCTTAAGGTTAATTATTAATAGTTTTAGTTTAAGTGTTTAGTTATATTTCAATAAATCAAATTATCATAGCAGTAAGTTATCTTAAGGTTAAGTATTAATAGCTTTAGTTCAAGTGTTTAGTTATATTTCAATAAAATTATCATGCCAGTAAGTTATCTTAAGGTTAAGTATTAATAGTTTTGAAATTAAATTATTTATTATATAGTTATCTTTTAATCAAATCATGTTATCATATCAATTAGTAGTCATGCTCTTGGTATAATACTTGGAATCAGGTATAAATAGGTATAAAAGTAAATAATCATTTCTTACTAGGCCACATTTTAATAAGTTATCATATCAGTTGCTAATCTCATTATTGCTATAATAATTAAAATTCAATATAAACAGGCATAAAATTAATTCTTCCGTTTTTTTTTCTGTTTTTGTCTACAGGATTTCTAGGGAAATTATGCAATTCGCAATCATTTTATTAACTTTCGCTATGGCTTCGGCTAATAAAACAGTAAGTTTTGAAAAGTTAAAATTTCTATTTTCCTTTATTATTTTAAATGAAATATTAAATGGAAATAGTTTATTAAATTATTAAATTAAATTAAGTTGAATTAGATTGAATCAAGTTTATTAAACTTATTAAATTTTAGTTTATTAAATTGAATGGATTAAAATGACTGAAAAAATTAAAAGATGGTTAGGAATATATGCATAATTTGATAAATTTGAATAAATAGATCATAAATATGATGAATTTTTTTTTTCAAATTTGTTTTTCTTCTATCTTGGATAGTTTTTGATAAACTGGAAAAAATTACAAAATTTGAATAAATTTCAAAATTTAATTTCATGATTAATTTCTTAAATTAAATTTAAATGAGTTGAAAAACAATGTTGGACGTTTTCATTTGTGCAAATAATAAAGTAAATGTAAAGTAAATTTAAAACTGTTGGAACAGTACTTACTGTTATCAACTTGTAAATTAAAAAGTTACTATACATTATTTAAAAGGTTTAAAATTTAAAAAGTTAATACACTTTACTAACTCCTTAAATTATAAATATTAACTTTTTAATTTCTTTCATTCCGCTATTAGGTTTTCTCGTTACTAATATTATCCTTTGTCTTTTTTAAATTTTCAAACTACAGTATCAAACGTTATCATTCTACTGATAATTCTTGATTACTGCGATCAATAATTGAAGCAATCCTCATTGTTTTCCATTGTTTTGCTAATTTAGTTTCTTTAAATTGCTACGATACAGTGATAAATATTATCATTTAATATTATCACTAAAATTATCACTTAATTCTTGAGAATATAAATTGTAAATAATAATCGAATTATTCCAATATTAAACAAAGTTGTATTGAATATAATACTTAGTATTTTAGTATTCTTATTTTCCGTCATATTTTTAAGTTAAATTCTAAAATGCCATTTGATAAATGAAAATTAAAATTATCATTTTTAATTTTTTAAAAATTATCAATATTAAAACAGAAAAATGAAAAGATACTCAAGTTTATCAGTCTTATCATACTTTAAATGAATTGTTGCAGCAGATGGAAAAGAATGCGCAAATGTCGCACAAACTTGTCAAGCGGCACTGTTCATGTCAACCATCATCATGCAGTTGCTCACCAATTCAAATAACTTTGCAAATTTCGTGTTCTTGCCCGCAAATTTGCAGATGTACATCACCTGCTCAACCAATTTATCCTCCCGTAACTTATACGATGCCAACGACAAGACTGCCTCCTGTTACCTATACTTTACCTCCTGTTACGTACACTTTACCTCCTGTTACGTACACGTTGCCCCCCGTTACATATACGTTACCACCCGTTACGTATACGCAACCTCCAATCACACGAGCACCAATTATTACAACTCAATCTCCCTACTGTTGTATTTTATTCATTTGCGCCAGTTGTGGCTATTCTGGTAGCACGTACAATGAAGTAAATTTTTAAGTATTTCACGTTAAAATAATTTCGTAAATTTTTGAGTACAAGTAATTTTATTAGATATAATCATTTACTGTTAAAGTAATTAAATCAATGTTAATAATAACAATAACAATAATTATTATTGTAGTAATAATAAACAAAAATAACTAACACAACAATACTGATAACTATAGAAACTATAGAGATGATAGTAATTATTATATGAAATATTACGATTTATCGATTACTTCGTCCTTTTCTTTTATCATGCCAACTGTATAACAAGATCTGATATATTTTACTTAATTACAGCCACAACAATACAAGCCTCCATCTTATCAGTATAATTTGCCATCATCACCTTCCAGCTACAATTATCCATCACAACCATCAACTTATCACTATCAACTTCCCGGTGATCAGACTCCATACTCTTATCCAACTAGAACATCAACATGCTCAATTGGTTTTACCCTATGTATTGGTGGAAATTTTTGTTGTCGAAATTGATCAATTTCGAGAATTCATGAAGTAATTGAGAAAAAAACGATAATTGATTTAATGGTGCTTGAATTAATGAATTCTTTCAATTTCCTTTTTAATACGCTCATATTTTGTAGATGTATTATCATGTTTATTTTACTTGATATTACTTGATTATCTTGATTACTTGATATACTTGATTATTGATGTTTATTTGTTTTTCTTTAAGAAAAAAGAAAATTGGCTCTAAGTTTTAAGTAGTTTTAACAAATCTTCCTTTTTTCTTATCATAATCTTTTGCGAAATTATCAATTTCGAGAATTTAAAATCTTTTACTTTTCATTTTTAAAATACGAGAAATAGCAAAATTATAAATTCATCTTACTTCTTTTTCAGGTTGATAGTGTGAAATTAAGGTGAAGCTTAATTTTTCTTTAAATAAGCAATTTTCGAATAGCCTGATAATTCGTTGATTTAGTTTTCACCATACTAATGAGAGAAGAACATACCTACTAAAAAACCGTATCTGGGAATGAAATATCTTTCAGGTTGTCTAAGATTTAAAACCTGATTATATAAATAAATATATATATAGGTATTCCAATATATGTTTTAGATCGATATATTAAACTGAAAAATAATATTACAAATTAAAATGATAAGAATACAAACGAATATGAGTTGCAAGTAAAAAATTATAGAAATAGAGAAAGTAAATGAAAAAAATCAAATTATATCAGCATATTTGTATTGTGAATTTTATTAGCAATTTTCGAATAGCCTGATAAATCGTTGGTTTAGTTTTTTTTTTAAGGCTACAATCTTGAAATTTTCATAACTCTTTTATTATGAATTTTATCAGCATATTTATTTTATTTTAAGATTATTTCACATTTTCCGGTTATTTTGGTTATCAAATTTTTCTGTTTGGGAAAAATGACGATAAAGATTTCTTCGTGCAAAAGATAAAGTGAAATTATTTTCTCTTACTGATTCTATTTTCACTTTCTTTCTTTTTTTCAAGTATTAACTTTAGGTTTTTAAGTATTTAAATATTGAAAAAAAATTACATTAAACAATCGCAAATGATTAAATTTCATTTCCCATCTAATTAGGATAGTTAAGGATAAAATATCTGAAATAATTCATTTACTGATATTATCTAATGGCTACTACATCTAAAATTACCCATACCTTCTGCAATTTCAGGATTGCCAAATTTTATAAATGACCTCAGAATAAATCCATAGTTTTTATTGAAAATGATCAATCAATAACATAAATATAATCATTATACTTGATTCTCCATATTTCTGAAATTATCGAACGTTTCGCTATGCATTTAAATTTACAAAATTACTAAATTTTTGCAATGATCCAAGAAGAAATTATCAGTTTTTGATCAATGATAATCATTCAATCAATAATATCGATAGTATACAAACATGATGATATCATTATGGAAAAAAATAAATGCACCTAATTTTCATGCATTTGAAATCAGTTGAATTATTCGGATATTATTTTAATTACTTCATGAACAATATTTACCTATGAAGTTATCTATTACCTATGAACAATATTTAATTTATATTTAAAATAAGATTACAAAAGCGACTATCGATTTCATTCATTAACGATTGATATAAACTGATTGTTTCAGATTGCACGTAAATGATACGATGCTGAATTTTAGAGCTTAAAAAATTTTTCAAATTTCTACCTTCAAAAGGATATCATTATCTTCAAATGAGTCTATCACAATCTTCAAAACAATTTCGATTTAGCTTTTTAGTAATTTTTGTTGATTAATTGAACGGAAGAAACGAGAAATCGTATTCAAATGTTACTTTTGCCCTTTGACCTCTGTTGTTGTAAGACTGTAAACTATTTATTTTGAATAATTATTTCCGTTTGTTTTATTGTCATTACTAACAATTTTGATTTATTAAATAAACGTTTTGCAACATTTCTTGATATTATTAATTATTCCGAAAGAATTTACCATTTCTGATACCGACCGATTTTTCGGGATGATGTTTCGGGATGACCGATTCTTGTAGCATACAGGAATCCCTTTTTGATCAATCGATATTAATCAAGCCATCATCTATTTCATATTCATTCCGATATTTCTATTGAATATTGATCCTTCCAATTCTAATAATTTTAGTGTTAGTAAATTTGAAAAAAAAACTTTAAATAGATGAATTACTTTCGTTTCCTTCTATCATTTGTTTCAACATTATTCGAGACTATTCGTCTCTCATGTTACTTGCGATTTATATTTGTATTTTTTTGTAAGCTTCATTTATTCGATACATATATGAAGCCGATAATAAGCTTTTATTATGGCTTATTAGAATTACTAAAAATAGAGTTGTGAAGTTATGGTACAATGAAAGAGATTACGATTGTTTAATTTAGCTGAAAGAGATTACGATTGCTTAATTTAGCTGAAAGAGATTACGATTGTTTAATTTAGCCAAATATTCGGACAGTTTTTGAATGAGACTGTAACAGTAATTGATTTTTATATATTTTTTGTTAATGTATGTTTCGAAGAATTTAAATGATGGAAACTGGTATTTGCATAATGCTCCTCCATAAAAGTGCTTTGTTATTATAAGAATTCGTTATTTTAGGAAGCAGATGGAAGTAACTCAAATTGATTGAAATTCAATTAGTTTGTTTTTATTGCTATTCTTACTGTGTTTAATTAATTAGTTTCGCGCTTCAATAAATTTATTAGATATTTTCTATTATCTAGGTGTTTAAATGATTGATTTTAATTAGCATAGTTAATAGAATTAGCATAGGGAATTTATTACGTTTAGCAGAAAGCATTTAATATCTCTCGGAATATATATCAGTAATGAAATGTTATAAAGGTGATAAAGTAATTTACCTTATAATAATAAAAACATTCCTGTTGAGCAAAATCATTTCAATTCATCTTTTGTACAAAAAAAGACTTCATATTTAAAAAATGGAAAGTTTGATTATAAAAATAAACGGAAAATATGGAATAATCTTAAAATAAAATACTATGCGTTGATATAATTCACATCAATTTGGTTTTGTTTGATTTAATTTCTTCACTTATTATAATTCTTTTACTTAAAATTCATATTCCTTTGTTTTCTTATTATTTTAATTTATAATATAATTACTTTTTCAGTTATATATTGGTTTAAAATATATATTGTATACATATCATCTTTATAGTATTTCATCACTTTATTACCAAATTTCGCTTGTTTTTTTGCTAGCAGTAGTTACATGTTTTTTGCACTTGATGCATATTGAGGTAATAATAGTAGGTAACTTGCTATTTTCATATATTAGAAAGGCTATTCTATCGATCAACGACATGCTTTTGGTGTTTGAATTATTTGTAAAGGATGCCTGAAATGCTTCGTGCATTACGGGATTCAATGAAACTAATTATTTCGTCTTTTTTTTTTCGCTTTTTTTTTCATAAATTGATTGCAGAAAACTTATTGAGAGATAAAGATTTAAAAAATGATTCGCATGTAAAATAAGACTATTGAAACATTCTTTTTAGCTTGGAATTCTGTTCAAAACTCGCTTAAAGGAGGTGGAGAGGAGGTTGGAGGGAACGACGATTCCAAGATGCTTCACATAGAAATTAAGGGAATAGATTTATTTCTATGACCGTAGTGAAGAACAAACTATGGATGGATGACCCAGCGCAGAGTGGCCTCTACTATGTAAGCTGTAAGTTTTGTAATAAATTTGTAGCGAATAATTATATCGAGTATTAACTGGTGAAGTGGTTAAATAATTTAAATGAAATTTGAGTATATTTCAGCAGATCGGAGACGAAGTTCCGAAGAAAGGTGAAACAGAAATACGAGAGCAACAACATAGAATTTCTACAGTTTTAAATGATGCCCGAGGTGAGGTGCGAATCGATGAAAGGCAGCTAAAACCTGTCGATCCAGTCTTGAATTGGATATTGAGGCTGGTGATCCTTTTTATATGATCTACTTGCGATTGTTTACTATGGTTTTTAGTTTTTCATTTCTTTTGATGTAATTACTGATTATATTTGTTTATTTTTAATTTGTTTTGAAATTATTTTAATTATTATTTTAGTATTAATTTTATTGAATTTATAATATGTGTGATATATGTAAATATATGTAAGATACCTACTGATGATATGTTTAATTAGATGTTATATAACTTTTATTAATTATTTGTTAAATTTGTTAGACTATGTTTGTTAGTTTCACGTGATTTTAATTTTGATTGTTACGTAGTTAGATATCTGTGTTCTTTATTTTAAATAATTTTTAATGGAATCTGAATAATTTTTAAAAATTTCTTTGTATGTTTAAATTTTTCTTCGGATTTATATTCAATGATTTATCAAATTGAAAAATAATGGTATGATTAATAAATTTTAATTTTCTTTGTGCAGAATCACTAGTGGTATCAAACCTTTCAACTATTTTTGTCGAAACATGTCATGCTTGTTTATTATAAGCATGCAGAGGAGACAGGTGAAGAAAACGAGAGGAGGTGATCGAAGGTATATATGGAGTTGAGAAAAATAGACTTTTTGAACGACTTACAGACTAAATGTTCAACCTCTGAAATATTAAACAAAATTTGTCTAAATTCTTGAAGGTTTTTGCATTCAAGTATAAATTATCGAACTTTTGAATCCTTTAAAATACTACTTTGGTGTCATGATTTGCTTCAGTTCTTTTTTTTCACATTTCCATGCTTCCTATCAATGGTAAAACCTTCAATTGTACATGATACTGAAGCACTGCTGTAAGATGAACCGTACCATATTGGCATTTGTTGGTGACAGTTGTCTTTTGTAGTTCTATTAATTGTATGATTTTTTTTTTATTATCTATCTTACTTCATGTTTATTTTATTGATTTCAATTAGTATACAACTTTTTTTTTTCCCTTACAACTACTTGCATTAACGCAAGTTTTTCTTCTTATTTTAAGTTAATCAGTGATGATAATTAAAGTATTTGTGATCTTCTTCGATATTAGCTAATCTATGCATGCATTTGTTTTGTTCTTTTCACTCCTTGCACGCTTTTTTAATTTCATTTATAGCTTTTTTTTTTTTTTGCTTTTTTGTTAACTTCACTATTTCATAATTTGCATATTGCATACGTTTTTTTTAAAAGTTCTATTTGTTAGATAATGAATGATATTCATTGTTTTTAGTTGTTTTTCTTTTGCATGCATTTTGAAAATGCTTTTTATGAGTCACATGTGAGAAAAGGCATTTGATTTAAATGGAAGGAAAAAATGACGAATTGTTGATGAGAAATAACGTAGTGGAAATTTTTTCTTAAATTTATTACTAATTACTATTTGTTACTAGTTACTTTTATCATTACCGTAATTATTTATTGCAAAAGTTAATGTGACCTATTAACTGACAATTTTAATGTTAATGATGAAATGTTATTGGGAAAAAATGTATTAATTGAAATGTAGAATATATTGATAATTTGAAATCAAGCAAAATGTGACGTCATACTTTTTTATTTATATCTACTTTCTCACTTAATACTGCTAATTAGTAATTAAATTACTTTTAATTAAGTAACTTGGTAAAATTTCTTAATAAGTTTTGCATGCAATACATATCGATAGATGAAAAATGACACAACCCCTTTTGATGGTTTACATTTTTCACTTCATCAAACCAATAATCTCTCTCTCCTTTCCTCTATTCCTTCCTCTCTCCTTAAATAACCTCTCCTTCTTTTTTTCTCTTTCTCTTCTTTTCCCTTTCTCGTCCTTCAGATAACATCTTTTTCTCTTTCCTCCCCTCTTTCTCCTTCTCCTAGACAGTCTTTCTTACTCTTTCTTTCTTTCTTTTCCTCTCCCTTTCTCTTCAAACATAGTTTGTTTATATCGATAAGTTTAGCTTTAACGAATGGGCATTCCTTCTATCGTATTAGGAATAATAACAGATGATGAATAAAGAAGGATTACTGTTATCTCTTAACACTTTATTAAAGAGAGAGAGAGAGAGAGGGAGAGACAAAGAGAAAGAGAAAATATCATTCTTTCTCTTTTTTCTCTCTCTCTCTCTCTTCATTCTCTGGTAAGAGCATGTACTGGAAGTACCACGTATTCCCGTTTATAAAGAGTTGAATCAAATCTGTCTCATCCATTCCTTCTTCAACAAGGAAGATGAAAAGGTTATTTCAAGAATATCTCGAGAAGAATTCTTTTCTATTTCAAGTTTTTTTTTTCCTGTTTTACTTTAAAGTAGAGTATGGTAAAGAATATAAGAAAAAAATAATAGAAAAGGAAGGGATAGAAAGTGAGAGAGAGAGAGAGGAGGGGAAAAAGAGAGAGAAATAGATGTGGAGAGTGAATTTTTTTTTTGCAAAAAATTGAAAAATTATCAAATATCAAATATAACATAGATAATGGATTATAATTTGAGATTTACGATATTATTTAGTTACAATATCTATTAATTAATTATTCAATATTAACTTTGGTGTAATTATCAGGCGGACGGCTTTAATTTTACTAAGTAATTCATTCATCATTTTCATTTTAATTATTAATAGTTAATTTCAGGTAATAGGATAAATTTATTATAACTAAAGTGAATATACAATTAATGAGAATACAATTATGCTGAATAGGATTTATTACTTAGCAATATTAGTTAACGAATAAGTAACTCATAAATAAGTGATTAGTCTTACTTTTTTGCATGCAATTTTTAGAAAGTAAACAAGAAGTTCAAAAAAAGAAAAAATCTTCATCAAACAATTTAATTCTCGTTTTGTTTTAGCTTCAATTTAAAGAGTAGTATTTAATATTTGAAATTGAAATTAATTTTAAATTAAAGTTAAATTACTTTACGCATATGTATTTTTTGTAATAAACTGCAGCAAATGGCATTTGCGAAGTTTTGCAAAGTTAAATTATTTGCAATAAATTTGCTTTATTTGCTTTTGTTCGTAAATATACTGTTTACAATCATAATTGTTTATTAAATAATTATTGACCTTCAACCTATGTTTACCTTACTTATCAATAACTTTCCATTTTTTGCTCCTGATTCCTGTTTTCTTTTTTCATTGTTTTACATTACTTCTTTCGCAATCATTAATTTTGTACTTTTTAAAAGTTTTTCAATTATTGATTTGAACTACGAACTAACTTTTCTAATGTTATTTATTTGTGACAAGATGAATGAATTATTGCAGTGCATGTGATTAATATTAGTTTAAAAGAAAAATTTTTACTTAGCTGTTTCATTTTTAAACGTTCCATTTCGATTGATGCTTTTCACTAATTGTTCGTTCCCTGAAAATAATTTCGATAAATTGTCGATATTACTTAATCATTTAAATTTCTTTTTTTTGTTAGTTCATCAAATAAATTGCAAAAATTAATGAAAATAATGTATATAAACTTATGTATGGCATATAAAATAGCATTTTAAAATGATAAATTTACTTTTTTTTCCTCCAAAAAAATTCACCAATCATATTATTGGAAGATTAAAAAGTTAGTTCTCATTGAAATAAATCAATCAAAAAAAAAAAAAGAAAATGAAATTTAAATTACTCTCATCTTTTTTCTTGTCTATAAAAATAGTTTTATTCAATTTTTACGGTCTTTTTATTCCTTATTTTATTTTGCTTTTCATTTTTCAATAAAATGCAAAAAATGGAAAAATAAAAAAAGAAGTTGACCAAATTTAATGATAATTTAAATCATTTCTATTCATTTAATTCTATTTCTTTTCCAAAGGAAAAATTTTCATGAATTTGACATGCAAAAAAATAGCCGTTCAATCAGTTCTGTCCCATTCTTCTTTTTTTTTTTCATTTTCATCTCTTTGATTTCTTGTTTCCTCTTTGTCAAAAGGCAATTTAAGGGGAAAAACTCCCTCTCTCTCCCTCTCTCTCTCCCTCTTTCTCTGTAATATGAACGATTTATTCATTCGTTCTTTATTATCAAACACATTCCCTATCTTGTCACATTTTTCCAAAGTATTTTTCTTGTCTTTTTATTTCTATCAAAAAAGTTTTAAATAGAAAATACTTCTTAATTTAATTGAAGAGGAAAAAAAAGCATTCGTTTACTGATTCGTTTTCTTTTTTCCTTTTACCTTTCTTCCATTTCTGTTCTATTTCAAAAGTAAATAGATATTCATTTTCATGTATATAAGTATTAACTGGCGGAATAAAATTTTTTATGCTTAATCAGGTTAATAATAACCTGCAATTATAATTAATTGTTTAACTAGGATTGTAGTATTGATAGTTATAAATTAATTGCGATAGTAAGTGTAATTATAATAATAATTAAATTCTATTTTTTTGTTCGACCAAAAATTTTTCTTCATTTCTTTGCATAATAATTATTATTTTTCCCTTTGAAATATGAAATTTTCGATATTTTGAATTTGCAAGAGAAATTACACTAACTTTGTTTATTTTGCTATTTCGGCTGTTTATTTCAATGTATTCCGTATATTTCAATCATCTCAATTGTCGTGATCGATCTTTCTCGAAGCATATCGATCTGTTTTCCCCACTTTCTGGGCAAACCAAACCTAATGGCCAAGAATTATTAATTTCATATTTGAAGAGAACTTTTTTTCTTCACATTTAAATATAACTTTTTTATTTAAAAATAATTGTTATAATTAACGTTACTTTCAAAATAATCGTTAAATCATACTTTTCATGAATATAATCTTTTTACGATGATTTTAGAAAATCTATTCGTTTCAAGTAAAAATTTTAAAAGATATCTTCTTAGTGGTACTTTCAGTATCATTTTAGATAAAGCGACTAATTCAAATTAAATATCTCAAAATTTACGATTGATTCATATTTAAATGCAACTTTTTTCTTCATATTTGAATTCAATATTCTAATAATTAATTAATTTAAAATTCTAATATCGATATACTGGTATGGTGATTTCTTTTTTTACCCAGTTTTCCTTAGATATCCACAAAATTACTCCTATTACGAGTGAAATATTTCATATTTTTTTTATCCATCATTATCTAATTACCTGAGAAATTTCCGAAAAGTGATAAATCACCGGTATTTAAGATAAAATATTGTAAAGTTTACAGATATAGAAATGAAATATCATATAGTTTTCATACTGGTCAGGATATATCGGGATTTTCAAGCATATTTTCACCATCTTTAAACTTTTTAGTCGATTTAAGTAAAATTATTTCTTCATGATGTTATATTTTGATAAATTGTAATAATTCGCTAAAACTATAGAAAGCAAAAAAAAAGATTATGTTTTTGTATGATTTAAAATCACATCTTGATTCTTGTGATAAATTTTTCGTAGAAACGAAGAACAAAATGTTTTTTTTTATTGGAAGAAAAAAAAAAAGGGAAAGATTACTGTTTCATTACATTCCATTACATACCTTCAATGATTTCTAACAAAAGTTTTTTGTTTATTTTTATCGAAATTCCTTTTCTTAGTATGTTAGCAAAGTTTTCTGGAAAATTCTCGCTAATTTCCGTCAATATGAAAATAACTAAAATTTCGTTTACTTGTTTTGTTTCTTTTGGGTAACTTGTATTTTATTTAAAGTAATAAAGAAGGAACTAGTGCAAAAAATGACAAAATACAGGAGAACAGGAGAATTCATGATATTTTTGCAGTCTTACCTTATCGAAATTATCATTATGACTATTTTGAAATGATAACGTTATCATCTACTTTACACATGATAAATGATATTTCGGATGATGGAAATGAGAGCGTATATGAGATAAACAAGGAAATAGCGGTAAAGCGAGAAAGAAAACAAGGCAAGAAAGAAAGATTGAAAATATCGAAAAATGGTATAGAAAATTAGAAAATCATAAAGTATGATTATGAAATTAATTAATTAGTAGAATAACAGATTATTTCATTAATGATAAATATCGGTCGTTTACCTCATTCGTTTAATTCTCGTAAACTTTTATAATATATTTGATATAATTGTGAAATATTGGAAAATTTAAAAATAAACTATTCAATTTAATATTTTAATTACATCTAGAATTTCAATTTTCATTTTATCCTTTTCTATCTTAAAAATTTTGTCCCAATTTTTTTTTTTTTGGAAAAAGAAATATTTAGTTATTTTTTTCTATTTCTCATTTTCATGCATTCTTTGTTAATCAAAATCTTTCAGCAAATTTTTATTTTTAATTTCCTTTTTTTTCATTTCATTTCATTCGAATTTTCTTTCATCCTTTTTATTTGTTAAATCAAACAGAAAAAGAAATAAAAAAGCATTGAAATTTGACATTCGAAATGATTTTCCCATTCACCTATTGATGCCAATTCTTTTTTTCTTTCTCGTCTCCTTTATTTTTTATCACTTATCTTATCAGCTGCTGCTATCTGATAACTCATTTTTCTCACTTCAAAATAAATCATAGATATAAAAATATCATTTTCAATTTGTTTATTTTATCATTATATTTGTTACACATTTTGTTCAAAAGACAGTTGCAAAAGAATTTTTCTGACTTTTGGTCTAATTACCTATTTTTTCTTTCGGAATTTTTTTGAAAAGATTTAAAGATTAAAAACCACACAAATTTTATTGATCATTTTCATAGCCTACGATGGAAGTTTACATCCTTTCTGATAAGATTTATTGAATGAAATAATTTTGGCTAAGTTAGCATTTTATTTTTGTCTAGAAAATTGCTTATTACAATTTCATTTTCATTTTATGATTTTTATCATTTGCTGTTTCTTATCACTTCCTATTCTTCCTATCACATTAAATTTTGCCAAGTTTCTATTTCAGTGAAATAGAAATATATGATAAGGAAGAAAAAAACAGATATCTAATGGATTTTACTCTCTATTTTCTAAATTTCAAATTAATTAAAAATCAATATCATTATCATTTTAATTGGAGAATACTTGAAGTGTGTATAATTATAATTGAATGTATAAAACAGAAAGAAATTTTCCCATGAAAAATGAAATAATTTTCTTATTTATTGAAATTTAAATGTTTTTTTGAAATAATTTATCTCTCTATGCTTGCTAATGGCTTAAAATTTTTACGAAAAAAATTAATTTTTCGAATTTATTAATTCGATTTCTATTATCTATAATTCTATTATCTATTATCATCTTTTATTATCTATTATCACTATCTATAATTATCATGTATCATGATGTATCATCAAATCATGTATCAGTTATCATTTCATCAAAACAAAATCCTAACTTATACTGACTGTTATTACATTGATTAAATCATGTTCAATAAAAAAACTGATGTCAAAAAAAATCATAACTCTTTAAAAAAATCAAAAAAAAGTAACTCAAGATAAAACATAAATACCGACAAAAATAATCAATAAATAATAACCTGTAAAACGAATAAATATCAAAAAATAACCAATCAAAAAAACAATGCCAAATCAAAAAAATCAAAATTATCAAGCTTATCAGTAAACTTAATGAAGAAAATACATAATCAAATTTGACCAATTGTAATACTCAATAAGTAAATACTCAATGAATAGATTTCATTCATTCACTGATTGCATTTACTTTAAGTTCGACAAAACAATAGGTTATTCAATAGTGGGCAATTTAGTAGAGTTAATTAAGCCTTAGCTCATATCTTTCCTATATCATTGATTAAAAAAAAAGAAATTATCGACTAAAATTTATTTATTCAAATTTTTCTCTTATCTTTAGGGCACTCATCTAATAATATTCATT
The DNA here is from genome assembly GCA_013365365.1 of Cruorifilaria tuberocauda. NCBI lineage: Eukaryota > Metazoa > Nematoda > Chromadorea > Rhabditida > Onchocercidae > Cruorifilaria > Cruorifilaria tuberocauda. Next base: position 16,680 of record JABVXU010000312.1, read on the forward strand.
TCTCTTTTCTTTTCATTCTTTTTTCTTCTGTTTTGACCTCTTTTTTCCCACTCTCTCTGTGTCACCCTTTTTCTCTGCTGCATTCTATAATTTCTCATCATATTTTTGAGTGGATGTGTCATCTGTTTGTTTGGTTGAGGTTATTTTGTGGTCGTGATAATTTGCTTATTGCTTATTTGCTTATGCATGCAAATGCTAATGAGAGTAGAATGTTTGATACGTCTCTTCATTTATGAAGTATTTTCATCGAATTGAAAATGTGATAAACATTGCTTGCTTATTTTGAAATGATAATTATAATGTTTATCATATTTTCATCTTATGAGATATCTCTCTGCATCAATTTACATGATTTTTCCTTTTTTTCTTTTGCAACTTCACGTTTTATGTGATATTCGCTATATCATGAATTATTTAAATATATATTGAAATTTCAGAAGCAATTAAAAAAAGTGTTGAAGTTACATTCATTCGATCGATTAACTTATTATGGCTACTAATAAAGCATCTTCTGGACGTTTAGTATATTATCGTGTATTAGACGTCAATCATGCCGGAATTTCGGAAGTTCTACCGGGTTTGTATGTCAGTGGAATTTGTGCTCTGAAACCATCAGTAATTCAAGAATACAACATTACAATGATCATCAATGCAACTAGTGAGGTATGATATTGCGGAAAGAACAGAAGTTGAGAGGGAGGAGGGGAAAAGAAGGAAGGATTTCCAATAATATTTACACCTAGAATTAATTTAGCACAATTGAAATTTGCGCAAACATGCAAGGAAAAAAGGAACAGATTAAATTTACCTTAACATATAGATATTTATGAAAGGAAAAAAAGGGAAGAAGGAAATAAAAGTTTTATTGCAATACTACGATAATTTTTTTTAGAATTTCGTCGCTTATCTTTTGGTTTTTGCACTGATAAAAAGCTATTATGGAAAATGATTTAAGCACAGCTTGAATTGGTTACTTTTTTTCCGTTAAGTTTTTTTTGGTGCGCTTTCAATTCCAATTTTTCATCGACTTTTTTTTTCAAAACTTTTCTTGTTTTTTTGAACTGTTTTTTCTCTCAATGGCCTAAAATGAAAAGGAAAAAAAGAGTTATCCGCCGTCTCTGTCTCTCTCACTCTTACTCTCTCTCTCTCTCTCTGTCTTTTTTAATTCAGATTTATGTAATGAATTGATTAGGTTTACAGTGGTATATTTGTCCACGTATACGAGCCTTTCCCCCACCTGAAAATGGCTACTTCTGCGAATAGGAGTACCACGATTGATTTCATGGAAACACACACCTCTTGTTCCTGATTTTATGGTACCAGTATTCAGCTTTCAAACAGGAACAATTACACATGGCTTAAACGGGTTTTTTTAATTCGATTTTTTATCTTTTTTTAAAAAAAACCAAAAAAAAAAACAAAAAACAAAAAACAAAAATTGCAGGAGAGCTGATTCAATGGAAATTTGGAACAAATTATTTTGTGGACATAGTTTTATTTTATTAATATCCCCTCCGTACCTTTTGGGCTCGTTTTTTTTTCATCACATTAGGAGGTTTATCAGAGAGAGAATAGTATTATGAAATCTAGCACATTCCAACCTTTATTGAAGAAATTAAGATTTTTTTTTAAAAAGAGAAAGACGAGTGAATACAATTAAAATATTGTTGAAAACATTTGATATCTTATAGGTACCAAATTCAGCTTCATTAGGTACATTACCAAGAATCAAACTATGGTTGGATGATACTCACGAATCATGGGCTCTTTCATATTTAGATTTTGTATGTGATAAGGTTTGTTTTGACTGTGTCCTATTAAAAATTTTCAAAATTTCTAGTCATTTTTTTGTTCCATCAAAAATCAAATTTGACAAATTTTTGATAAGCTTAAATTGTTAAATTGTAATGATTTATTGTTTTTTTTTTTGAAGTATTTATTATGAAAATAAATACATAATTAGAAGCATTTTGATTGTAAAAGTATTTTTTTTTGAGATATTGAAAGAAATAGCAAAAGGTGGTAAAGTTCTTATACATTCCGTACAAGGTGTATCACGTTGTGCAACAATTTGCCTCGCTTTCCTTACGAAATATAAATTCAAAACACTACGTGATGCTTATATGCATTTGGCTTCCGTACGACCAAAAGTGGAACCAAATATTGGATTTTGGCAACAGCTTATCTCATTTGAACAGGTATATACATTAGAAAATAAGAATGTTTGCAAGAATTGAGTGAAATATTTCATTTGAATTATGAATTTTTAAATTTGAAATTTTAAAAGATTTGAAAATTTTTTAATTTAATTCATTATTTTCAGGATATAAAGCAAAGTATGAGCTCTGTAAAAATTGTACGAGATCGAAATAATCCATCTATTCTGGTACCGGATGTGTATCGGAAATTTATTTTACGCTGCAAACGAAAACAACAGCTTCAGCAGTATGCAAATACTGAAAATGTTACTGGAAGACCAAAACAAGCTGAAACTTCACAACAGCAGCAATCTTCGCCTGGCCGGAAGAATATGATCGACCGGAAATCACGTGGTAGTGTATCTTTCTCAACGACAGTCACCACCAGAACAGCTGCGTGTACCAACGATATGATTGGTGAAGCTAGTGGAAGTACAAATGGATTGCGCTCTTCGCTAACATCCAATCGAAAATCGCACACTTCCCGAAGGAACACTTCATTGGCAAAAAAATTTCAACCAGTTTTAGAGCCTCTTGTTGAAGTTGTTTGAGTTTAGATAACCGTTTAATTACGCAGTAATACTGCAGTAAATATCATGTTAATTAGAAAAATATATTAGAGCAAGTGCTGATTTGTAGTAATAAATACAAAATTAGTTATTCATAGATGAAAAAATTGAATATTCATTGCGTAAGTGATTCAACCTGATTATTTTCAATTTTTATTGTCTTTTTCTATCCTCACAAGGTTGTATATAATTTTTCTTATCTAAAGATTAAGTCTAATCATTTTATGTATTCGATTGTTATTGTTAATTCATCAAATTATGAAAAATTTCCTTGTGAAAAGCAATTGATTTTTGGAATGGATTATTGTCAAAAGAATTGGTTGCAGAGTTTTAATTAATTACAGCAATTAATAGTTAATTACTTTAAAGGAATGTAAATTTGTGGAGCAGTGGTAAAAAGGAGAAATTCTTATTTTTTTTCTACATAATGCAAAAACATTTGTTTACCAAAATAATTGTTTTATTCCTCCTGCAAAAGAAACGTACTTTTTCCTAGAAAAGTTCTCTCTGTGTATCATATCGTTTGATTTTCTACACAATTAGAAAATTCACTTCTTTTCAAATTCCTTTTTCTCTTTGTTTCTCGTTATCTCATTATTTACAATACTTTTATTTATTTACTTATTAATTTATTTCGCAAATAATGAGTTTCTCAATTATTGTTGTTCATTAATACTACATTTGTTGGAATCTCATAATAGTCAAATGCTTTTTCTGTTAATAAAATAAAATTAAAAGTGGAATTGAAGTGGAAATCAGAATGTGGACTTTAGTTTCCGAATTTCAAATGAACGGTTTTTTTAACAAGTCGGAGTTTAGTCGAGGAATTATTGCTCCATAGACTTATTGCACAAGTTGTCATTATTTCGGCGTTACAACGGTTATCCAGAAGATATAAAGTCAGTTTTATGAGATTTAAATATTCTATAGTCTTATCATACTCACTGATTTCTATATTTTTGAAAAACAAAAAAATGTAGCAAAAATCTGATTTACATGCAGTTATTGCTGTTTGTTTGTTATTGTTGTAAGCATTGATCTTTTAACCTTTTATAGGAATTCCATAATTTAGTGCTTCATTGTTGCAACAAATTACTTATGTATCTCTTCAGTATTCAAGGGATTATTCGCATAATTATTCCATATCTATTCTCTTCCAATCTATCTACTTTGCAATTATTAAATTTTGTTGTTTTAAATGTGATTTCACAAGTTTTGCAATTTCAAAATTCCAGAAATTATTATCATTATCATCGAATAGTATTTTTCTAAAAAACTCTTTAAATGTTACGATAAAATTTAAAAAAATTGAACTTTTAGTTTGCTGAAATTAACTTTTTTTATCGTAAATCGTAAAATGTTTCTCAAAAATATTAATTATAACAATCGCTATCACTATAATGCCTAATCATTGTAATTAACCATTGTACAGTTAACCATTGTTAAATTATTTTTTCGCCTTAAATGTAGAAATGTGTTTTATATCGCTTTTGTTTATAAAATACATATATACATATACGTATTTGTAAAATAAAGTATTTATTCATAATACATTTGCAGTAATACTCAAACAAATTATTTATAAGAAGTAAATATCGATTATCGGAAATCGGGAAATCGATTAAAAAAAATTAATCCTCAGTATCTTAGCATATGGCAATTTTACATTTACTTTTGTAAGCAGCTGCAATATTCGTCATAAATAAAAAGTAAAATCATGAAAGAAATTACGACTGATTTCTTCTTAAATTGTGATCAGTTTATTACCTGATACATTGAGCTTATTACTTAATGCATTAAGCCTATTACTTACGATTGCCCCGGCTATTACTTACGTTATTCCATATTAACGTCGTTATTTCCGTCAATGATACTATCCTTTGATCCTATCTTTGGTATTTATTAAAAGATAATTCCCAATTATTAGCGATTTAATCTAAACAAAAACAAACGAAAAAAGTTTATGCTTCAATTTGGGCATAATTTACATAATTTAGCTTAAGTTTCGTTCGCAAAAAATATTAAAATGCATTAATCTTAACAAATGTATTTCACTTATCAAAGTTAATAAATTATGAAACTGGTTTATCCAAAGAACTCTGTCCCTCTCTCTCTCTTACTTTTTACTTTAGAATTATTGATTGATTTTCCGTATTTGTAACTTTTCTACTAGAAGAAAATCCATTTATGATAAATTTGATAATTAATGATAACAATAAAGTTTCCCTTTTACAGTTAAAATTTCTTTTTCGAATTTATTAGAGGAAATGTATTATACTAAATCATAATAAAAATAATATATTCTTAAAATCCGAATAAATATCACGTGAGGAAAATCACTTAAGTAGCAACGGAATAAAATCAGGAATAATATAGCAACCGATAATGTCAGTTATCTAAAGAATTCAGTTACTTTCAGGTATTTTGCAGCAAAGAAGAAGCAAGAAAAGTTGTATAAAGCTTTCGTTTCAAGAATAGAGCTTCTCATGAGATTCCGGAAGATCTGACAGTCAAAAAAACATCCGGAAATTTTTGTTATCTCCTTTTTGTTCACTATTTGGGATTCTTCTTTTCACATGTGAGTTGCTGGTCTGATGGATTGATTAATCAGTTGTAATTTCCACGCTGTTTCAACGGGAGAAGTGGGGATTCCGGTGCGGGAGGAGGAGAGTTATGAGCTTCTGGTAGTTATTGTGCCATAACCGGATTTTCGGTTCCTGTTTACGCCAAAATTTTTAACTTCCATATCCTAAAATTCCAAAAAGTTGAAGTTGAAAGTTGTTTTAGATTTTCAAACGATGACAATTCTGAAAAAATTCGAGTCAAGCTCAGCTCGAGTTAAAGGTAAGTGTTAGTGAAGATTTTTTCATCTATCTCTGTAAAAGTAATGCATTATCATTTTCGTATAGAAGAAAGTAAATAAACTGCGATTCACACTCACATTAAAAACAAATGAGTGAATTAGTTTTCATGAAGGATAATCCAATTCAGATATTTTATTTTTTTTCAGTAGAATTTTAAAATGAAAGTAAAAATTAGCAAAGTAATATCATTGATTTTTTTCTCCTTTAATCGATGAGCGTCATTTTGCTTCTATATGTTCTTTAATGTTATCGAGTTTGAAATTTAACTTTTTTCTTTCTCCAGTCTTTTCGTTTTGGTGATTTTTTATTAATTTTTCTGATTATAATTTTGAATAATGTAGTTGAAATTAATTCATTTAGGAATTTCGTTCCATCCGACTCGACCATGGGTTTTGGCATCATTACATAGTGGAATCATTCAATTATGGGATTATCGAATGTGTGTTATGTTGGATAAATTTGATGAGCATGATGGTCCAGTACGTGGCATTGCATTTCACAGTCAGCAGCCAATTTTTGTATCTGGCGGCGATGATTACAAAATTAAGGTAAACTTTTTGGAAATCGTAGATTTTTTTGGTGAAAAAATTTTTACGTCAAATTTCGAGAATTAAAAATGATTTAGATCTAGTTTCTGAAATGGAATTCTTAACTGTACCATCTGGTTTTAGAGCTTTTTCTTTTGTGAAGTTTTTATACAATTATATTTATATTTCATATATATTTCGATGTTACAAAATTGTGACTGAAGTTTTAGAAATATTTTAACTTTTTTTTCAAAATTTGAATATAATATTATTATTTATTATCTATGAGTTTTATGTAATGTTTAAAATTTAGGTATGGAATTACAAGCAACGTCGCTGTATATTTACACTACTCGGCCATCTTGATTACATCCGTACCACGTTTTTTCACAGCAACTATCCGTGGATTATTAGTGCATCAGATGATCAAACAGTTCGGATTTGGAATTGGCAAAGCCGTCATAGTATTGCCATTTTAACTGGTAAGTTTATATTGTCATTCCGATCGCAGTGTAGCAATATAGAACGATTAAGCGAAGAATAAACTGATTATGAAGTGGAGCAGATATTTTATCATATTTTATTTCCCCATCTTTCAAGTAGTATGTATATATTAGTTATCCGTTTATATTAATAAAGGCTTATACTTTACAAGGTCATAACCACTACGTTATGTGCGCACAATTTCATCCAACCGAGGACCTGGTAGCATCAGCTTCTCTAGACCAGACTGTTCGCATTTGGGACATTTCTGGGCTTCGAAAGAAGAACGTTTCACCGGGAACTGGTAACGATATATCACGTGTGCGTTCAATGAGCGGTGTAGCCAGTAGCGATTTGTTTGGGCAACCTGATGTCGTTGTTAAACATGTTTTAGAAGGGCATGATAGAGGTATATTGAAATGATTTAGTATAACTTCAGTATCATTATTTCACTATTTTGTAAGGATCTCTTTTCACATTAAATATTTATCGAAAAAGCATTTTTACTGTGGTTAATTCTACAGTTAAGTCAGTTGTTACAGAATTCTATCACTTGTTTGATTTTCCCTGTGAACGAGCATTGTATGCTTGCATAGTTCAACAATTAAAGATGGTGTTTGCTTCTTTAAGGAGTTAATTGGGTTTCATTTCATCCAACGATGCCACTTTTGGTTTCGGGTGCAGATGATCGTCAAGTAAAATTGTGGCGTTACAATGAAAGTAAAGCTTGGGAGGTTAGATTATTCATTTATATTGAAATTTGAGCTCATTCATTCTTTGAATATATAAAAATTCTCAAAGATCGAGAAAGCCATACGTCTGCGTTATTTCTTTATAGGTGGATTCATGCCGCGGACATTACAACAACGTGTCTTCGGTATTGTTTCACGCAAAGGCAGAATTGATATTAAGTAATTCCGAAGACAAAAGCATTCGTGTTTGGGATATGCAAAAACGCACATGCTTGCATACATTCAGGTAAGTTTTTAAGAAGTGAAGTTTTGAGCAGTTTGTTTTGTTTTAGTTTCGGTTTGAGATTTAAAATATTCTATAAAGATTTTCCATGAGATATTCCATAAAGACTTTCCATGAGATTATTTCAGTTTACATTCTAATTCTGAAAAGAAGTTATTCTCGAAACAGATTGAGAATGTAGTTTATTTAATCTTTTTTAATTTACAGACATGATAATGATCGATTTTGGGTTTTGGCTACTCATCCAACACTAAATATGTTCGCAGCAGGTCATGATAGTGGAATGATGGTGTTTAAAATTGAACGTGAACGTCCAGCATTTTGTGTACATGAAAATTTAGTGTTTTATGTAAAAGATCGTCAACTAAGACGTTTGGATTTAACTAATAAGTTAGTTTTTAAGAGAGGATTTAATCTAAAATCTTATTAGGCAATAAATAATGGAACATACAGTTGGACATTGAAGAGGCATATTTGAAAGATATTTATACGCAATACCTTCGAAATTAAAATTTGAAAATTTCAAAACTCCAAGTTTTATGGATTATAAGTCGATTCATATTGGAAAATTTCAGCAAAGATGTAGCATTAGTGCCACTTCGTGGTAGCAAGCTTATGCAGCCGTATTATTCATTGCATTACAATCCTGCCGAAAATTCATTCCTTTTGATTACGCGTACGCCTATGCTTGAATATTGTACATACGACATGTATAAAGTAAATATTAGCATTGAATTTATTTCATTTGCTCCATTTCAAGTTGCTGCTTAAATCATTATTACTAATTATTATTGTTGCGTACTTTATTCAGTCCATTAAATATAGCAACTTAATTTTTATCAGTGTTAATTTCATTGTTTTCAATTTTTTAAATGTTTTTTAGTATTAACTACACATGCAAAATCGAAGAAATAATTATTTGGATTGCAGATATCGAAGAATGCATCTGATGGGAGTGGTGAAACTCCGGAAGGAAAACGTTCTCCAGGTGTAGCTGCAATCTGGGTAGCACGCAATCGTTTTGCTGTTTTGGATAAAAATCAGCAGGTATCAAAAGGAACAATAGGTTTTAACTGTATTATTAAAGTTAAGAACTATTCTTTTTCCGTATCCAGTATTTTTTAGAATCAATTATACCATTTCAGATTACAATCCGTGATTTATCAAATCGTGAGAATCGAAAGATTGAACAAAGCATTCCTATTGAGGATATTTTCTATGCCGGAACTGGACTTTTGCTTCTAAAAAATAGTGAAGGTATTCAGCTATTTGATATCCAACAAAAGCGTACCCTGGCTTCAGCAAAAGTTCCTAAGGTTAGTCAAGATAAAAATTACGCGAGGAAGACTTAAATTTATAAAACTGGTCTTTGCATTATAATTTTATTTTAATTTTAATGAAAGACTGCTAATCAAATTTTGCCGCAAACTTCAGTCTGCTTAATCATGATCCTGAGGTATTTGATTTGCCTTTAATCATGTGCTTTACCATCTGATTGAATTTATATTTCATTCATTAAGAAACAGGAATCTATATTGCTTATATATGCGATCTCAAATTACAGGTGAAATATGTGATTTGGTCGAAAAATCTGGAATATGCGGCTTTTCTTAGCAAACACACTTTAACTTTGGTGTCACGGAAATTAGAAGTAATTATTGATAATTTTTTTTATATCAAATTAATCCGAAGCTTGTAAATTTTAAAGAATTTAATGCTATTTGTGGTATGTTTCAAGTTTCATTTTCCATCATAAACGATAGATATTATTCAATTCGCTGAAATATTACCTTTTAGATCTTATGCACTGTCCAAGAGTCAACACGTTTAAAAAGTGGCGCTTGGGAAGAAGAAGGCGTCTTCCTTTATACCACTAGCAACCATATCAAATATGCTTTAGCAGTGGGTGATCATGGCATAATTAGAACGTTGGATGTGCCCGTATACGTTCTTGCTGTTCGTGGTGAAAATTTATATTGCTTGAATCGGTACGTTCTTTTCGAAATTTGTAAATTTTATCATTTTTTCTGGTCGTAAATTTTTCTGAAACTTATTTTCGTTGAGAAAGCAGATTTGCTTGAAAGAAATTATCAATTAAGAAAAAATCAAACTTATTCTAGATTGGTGTTTGATTTATAAACAGGAAGTGAAAAAGATGTAACAAGTATTACACTACAATTTTCAGTGAAGCGGCTCCAATAGAAGTACCTATTGATCCAACTGAGTACCGTTTCAAATTAGCGCTAATAAATCGTCGTTATGATGAGGTTATTTAATTCTATTAATGCTGAGGAATCTTGCATTTATTCAAAGTAAAGGATCTTATATGATATATTTATATTCGAGTTTTCTACTAAGTACTATTCAGGTACTGAATATGGTCCGATCAGCAAATCTGGTTGGTCAATCAATCATCGCATATTTGCAGAAAAAAGGTTATCCGGAGGTTGCACTACATTTTGTGAAAGACGAAAAAACTCGATTTGGTTTAGCGCTTGAATGCGGTAATTTAGAGGTGCATTTTACAGTTGTAGTGAATTGTATTAAAAATTTTTCGGCATTATTTAGGAAAAGAAAAGAATAGAAAAACAAAATACAAATAGCCTTAAATTAAAGGAAATTGAGAAGGGGATGAAGTTTAAAAAGAAAATGAAGTATTGTTGAAATCTTAGCTGATGCTAATGATTCCTCAATTTAGGTTGCTCTTGAATCTGCGAAAGTACTGGATGATAAGGCAGTTTGGCAAGCTCTTGGCGAGGCTGCTTTAATGCAGGGTAATCACCAGGTAATAGATTTTTAAATAGATTCATCTTTTTCTGGATTCCAAAATCGCGTTCGATGTAAAAGTAGAAGTTATCAGGGGAAGTATGTAATAGAAGTTATCGGTAAAATTTGTGATTATTAAATCGAAATTGAGTAAGCATGCATACTCTTAGAAATTATATCGTTGCTTTCTAAATCTGAGACTTTATGAATACTTATTCTCGATTTTTTTGTAGATTGTCGAAATGGCATATCAACGTACAAAAGATTTCGAGAAGCTCACATTTTTGTACTTAATCACCGGAAATATGGAAAAATTGCAAAAAATGATGAAAATTGCACAAATTCGAAAGGTATGTCATTTTTAAAATAAAATATGCAAACAAATTGATGCTGTACTAACTAGTCAGTGATCAGGAATTAAAATTTTCAGTTTTTTTTCTTTAACATTTGCAAATCTGAAATTATGGATATGTTTTCTTTCACATTTATTTATTTCTTGGGTCATTATCTCCAATGTTTTATGTACTATTTTGTTATTATTCTGTCTGATGCATTGAAGTTGTTCAGAGTTTAAGATTTTGAACAAGTTAGGTCAAGAATAAAAAAATGTTTCCGTAAATCCGGAATAAGCATTTTTTGCCTATCATATTTAAAAATGAAAATATTTTGAGGATGTAAATGGACATTATCAGATCGCACTTCTTCTTGGTGATATTGAAGAGCGTATTAAAAGTATGATTATTTTTGTCATTTGTAATAAAATACATGAAATATTTACGAATTCTTTGGACCTTTCTGTAGAGAGAACTAGAATTATTCCATCATTATTTTTATCAAATTACGAAGATTGATTTTTTAATTTTAGTTTTGAAAGATGTTGGTCAAATTTCTTTGGCATATTTGACTGCGGCAACGCATGGATTTGATGAAGAAGCTAAGCAGTTGAAAGAGGAGTTGTTAGCGAAAGGACAGAACTTGCCACCAGTTGATCCTAATGCTCGTTTACTGATTCCACCACCACCAATCAAACAGGTTTGAACTCTGGTCTTGTTTCTTAAATCTTATTTAATTTTGTCAATCACTATATTATATATTACTTTTCTATTTTTTTGAAACTTGAAAACTTTTATTTATGGTAATATAATTCTTGCTTCAGATGCAAGATAACTGGCCATTATTGACGATGTCACGTGGTCCTTTTGATGCACATCTTATTACTGGAAATCTAACAAATATTAGTGATAAAACATCTCGAGCAGCTGCTGCATTTGCACACACCGATGGTGACGTTGAAGTGGTAAGAAATATTAAATTCTGATTTAATTTTGATGACACGGTAGATGTTTTTTTGAAACAGAGCTGAAATTTTGCAAACTTTGTAATTATAGTCTAGCTTTTACCTTGAACTCAAGTTTTTTTGATCGTAGCATATTCTGTTCAAATGACAAATTTTTTTAATAACTTGTGAAGTTAATTTTCTTTCTAGACTGGGGATGCTTGGGGTGGTGATGATTTAATGTTGGATGAAGAGGGTAATCCGGATATGGACGAAGAGGAAATGCATAGCGCTACAAGTGGAAAAGACGATAAAGAAGGTGGTTGGGATGTAAGTGCTGTTTTTTTCTGCCATGCGTATTCAAACAAGAATTAGAAAAGGCATATAATTATTAATTGTAACTCTTGCTTACCGAGGCGAAATTTTCTGTAAATTTCGCAATCGAAGAAGATTTTATTTATGTAAACCCAAATTACTTGATGGTGGCAAATGGTCGGGTCTAAATGAAAGTTAAATTGAAGTTGTGCGCTGCATAAAATTGAGTTTCACTAAATTCGATATCACGGATGTCGTTTGATAATGTCTTTAAAGTTGATCTAATTTTCCATTATTACAATTCCAGGTAGATGATGATTTAGCTCTCCCAGCCGATATTGACGTTAAAGCTGAAGGAGATGATGACGAAAATTTTTTTACGGCTCCATCACGTGGGCAGCCACCGTCAGTTTATTGGCCAAACAATTCCAGGTGGTGATAATAGAAATATTTTCCTAAAATGTGTTTTTTTTTTATCTGATGGAAGTTTTTTTGGTAATATAATCCATATGGTACTAAAATCGTCTTAATTATTTTTTGGCGGTGGAGCATTCGTTGATATACACTTTCTAGGTTGGTTGCCGATCATGTTGCGTCAGGTGCTTTTGATAGCGCTGCACGTTTATTACGCGATCAACTTGGTGTTGCTCGCATTGAACCGTTCAAGCAACTTTTCTTGACGACTTATGCAAGGTTAATTACCAGTATAACAAGTAGCCATAGACTCACTTTACTTTTTGCTTTTTTTATTTTTTTGTTTTTCTCTTTTGCAATTAATTTATTTAATATTTATTTTTTGATGGAATTTCCTTGGAAAAAAACAAGAACTATTAATTAATTCCCAAATAAAAAATGTCATTTCATGGTAACAGGTGTAATAATGAATGTTGAATTGAAGTATGCTTTTCGGGTATAGCGTGCAAATAATGAACATACTTCCAGATCACGTACCGCTTACGAAGGTTTACCTAGTGCTGGCCCGAACTTTGTTTATCGTTTGCGTAACTGGCAAGATGGTGGTGGTCGAAGTGGATTACCGGCTGTAAGCCTGCATCTTAGCGATCTGGCTACACGTCTGCAAACCTGTTATCATCTTACAACTAGTGGTAAATTTAGTGAGGCCGTTGAGAAGCTACGTCAGCTATTACTTTCTGTTCCGTTACTGGTTGTGAATTCGAAGCAAGAAGTTGGTTGCATTTTTGCATGATCTCATTATTTTGTAACAGTTTAGATACTAATTTTTGAACATTTGAAATTTATGAAATTTTAATTAATACAGCATTTTTTATGAGTAATCATTTTCTGCTTCTGTTTATGAAATTTTATAGATGGCAGAAGCGCAACAACTAATCGATATTTGTCGTGAGTATTTAGTGGGTTTATTAATGGAAATGGCACGAAAAGAGTTACCAAAAGTAGTTGAAAATGCTAAAAGAAATGCGGAAATGGCTGCATATTTCACTCATTGCCAACTTCAGCCGGTATATTCCCTTACATACTGAAAACTGATAATTTATTATTTGTTTAATATTATAATTAAACAATGAGTGCATCTTAGATGAAAAATGTAAACAATGGATATGTTCACATAAAAAATGCGACTGAATTTTTCAACATGAAGATTGAACAACCGCTTGAAATAAATGAGTAAGATGTGACGATGCGATTCTGTTTAAAAAAAAATCATAGTTTCAGAGAATATATATGTTTAGAATAATGGGAAACCCTTTTGTTTCCCTAATTTCGAATGAGGCTGTTCATGAATCATATTATAATTTTGACGATGTAAAAAATACTAAATTTTAAATTAAAAATATCCAAAAATTAGTGTTAGAATGAGGAAGAGTATTGTAGAAGCTTTCTTTCAGGTGCATCAAATATTAACGCTTCGGACAGCGGTGAATTTATTTTTCAAACTGAAACAAATGAAAACCTGTGCATCTTTTTGTAAACGTTTATTGGAATTAGGTGAGTTATCAAAAATTTTGGAAAAAAGAAAGTGAAAATTTGGTTTTGATTTTTCCAGTATATTTTGTACTTTGTCTCTATTTTTAAAGTGATTTGATCTGTTTTTGCTGTTTATAGGGCCGAAACCAGAAGTTGCTGCACAAATACGGAAGGTTCTAATGGTTGCTGAGAAAGAACCGAATAACACTCATGAGGTTTCTCTTGACTCGAGTCCTTTGACTACATTGTTGAGTACATTTCTCAAAAAAGGTTTTAGATCACAATTCATTATTTGCAGCTGCAATACGATGAACACAATCCATTTGTTATTTGCTCGAGGAAATTCAAACCGTTATATCGTGGAAAACCTCAGGTTGATTTTTCAGTCTCTTTAGAAAAACGACAAAGAGAGGATATTAATTTAGGCGCATTCGGGCTTCGGCTAATCACTTTTTAAGCTTTCTGTGCAACATAAGTTAGGTAATATAGTTGCTTCGAATGATAAGTGTTCTTGGGAGCTGATGCTTTATTTGTATTCGGTAAAGGGTAGCATCATCAATAGAAAATTTATAGTATATATTCGTTTTGTTTGCTAGTATGAACAGCGAAATTCATTAGGTTGCAGGATATTATTTTTTACATTGTATTGTACATTATTTCTTCAAATATCTATTTTTCAGGTAAAATGTCCATTTTGTGGTGCATCGTACTCACCGGATATCACCGGTGAAATATGTGATGTTTGTCAAGTAGCTGAAATAGGTCGTGATGCAATTGGCTTGAAAATTGGCACTATGCAAAGTGCACGCTAAGAATGTTCCAGTTCTTATTTCATAAATTTTGAGTTGGTGTAATATATTTTCCTCATTGTTGGGTTTTTTTTATCGCAAGGATTCCATATAAGAAGATTTCATATGTTCATGTTGGATTTCTCGCAGAAGTTCTGAAAGATGCTGGAGCAAAAAAGACAAAAGTCTTTTGCCTCTTTTTCTAGAATATAAGAAAAGAAACAATGTGATTTCACTTCAGCTGGTTTATTCAGTGTCGTTTAGGATTTTTGAATTGAATTTGAAATCATGGTTGGCGGTGGATTTTATAAATCATATTTATTTAGTTGTTAAATTGTTACAAATGTATTATTAGCATTCTGTGATAAAAATTCTTCCTAAATAAATATTTTTTTACTGCGCTGGAAATTGTTGTTCGATCATGCATTTCTATATTGCTATTCCTAGCTAACTGAATTTCTAAAGGTACAAACGGGAATTAATTTTGAGCAAAAATCCTGATACGACACATCCATGCAATCAGGATGTAGAAGGAAATGTGGGATAATGGAATTCTTGAATTGCGGTGATGATTTGTTTTAAAAAAAAAAAGAGCAAATATAAAATAGCAATTGACTTATCCTAAAATGTCCCTAGAATTATCAGAGGATCATCAATTAATAACAATTTAACGAAGTGAATAAAGTACTGATAAAAGCACATGTCTTATTTCTTTTTATTTATGAAATTCTAAATTATCTATTCGCAAGTATTAAATTACGACCGCGCTTTTTTTGTTTATTGAAAGTTAGGAGCTAAATTCATTACTAAACTTGATATTGTAAACTGATTTTGAAATCCAGCATTATTATCACGGAGAGAGTTAATCATAATCATTCTAACATAGCTTCCTGAATGGAACAGAAATTGATAATCATTAAAAGACGGAAAATTGTCAAATTTTTGCCGAAAATTTAATTTTGTTTCAATTCGAACAGTAATGTTTTTAAAATTTTCCAAATTTCCCGTTGTTATTATCGTTAGTTAATATAGAAATACTTTTATGATAAATTATCTGTAGAATTGAAATTATTACTGGATCATTTTACTTATTACTTATACTTTTACTACTTTACTATTGCTTATTTTACTATTACTTATAATTATATGTACATTTCATTTATTACTTATATACTTATTTATTTATTGCAAAATATAATGATGACTTATTGATACTGTAACAAGTAAATCATTTTTGTAATGGAATTTTTGAAAAGTTAGTATTTGCATAGCTTACTTATCAAATTGAATTTTGCATTGGCTAAATTTTATAATTTCGAAAATATTGATAAAATTCAAAAATTGCAAAAACAATATAGTATCCAATCGTTATTCGCTTTGAAATTAAAAAAAAAGTGAAATTTAATTTTGAAATCTTAAATTTTATAATTCTAAAAATATTGATAAAATGCAAAAATTGCAATATATAAAACCAATATAACAAATACTCATTTATTATGATTGTTTTGATCTCTTTTCTTTTTCCAACTTGACTTAAACCATTTTTTACTTCAAATTTTACAACTTACAACTGATCAAAATTGATTGATTGATGTTAGCTTGTATAACGAAGAATAATTGTCGAAAAAATTTCAGAACTTGGTGGATAAAAAAAATTTTATTTAAAAAATCACAACAACATTTGTTGAAAAAAAAAATCATTAATTTTACAGGATAGATGGAAAGACTTTCTCGAATGATAATGATAGTGATAATGATAATAGTTAGTTAGAAGCTAACTGAGAGAAGCTAATTGTTTTTACAACTGAAATTTTGCTTTTCTGTTTTTGTTTTTTGTTTAAGAATTTGAATTTAGTGTAAATTATTTTGAAAATTTTCAATCATTGCATACCGTTAGCAATCAGCTTTTGACGAATTTAGCTTAACTTAAAACTTAAATAATTTAGCAATTAAATTTTAACTTTGGCAATTTAAAGTAATTGCTTGCATTAAATTGAAATGATTCTTTACCAATTTCATTGTTTGATTTCAATTAGTTCAAAATTTTGTCCAAATTTCTGTTCAATTTTAATTTATGCAAAAATAAATAAACGAAATTATTTAACAGATCAATTAATTAGCAAAATAAATAATCCTTCCTGATCTTATTGACTGTGCAAATTGCTATTTATCAATTGAATTTAATTGTTTTATCGCTTCGTAATCTTTAATCATGATGTTTTTCATTATATTTTATTATCAATATAAGATTGAACTTTGCCAAATTATATTTTATTATCAATAAATGGAAGATAAAATTTTGCTTAATTTCAATTTTTCTCAATTACTTTGCTTAATTATCGTTGTTTTTTTTCTGAATTAAAAAAAATAATTTATTGTTACAACCTTCTTTTTTACCTTTTTGTTTATTTTTTTTTGTTCGTTTTGTTTACTTTTTGTTTATTATTTATTTTCTCTTTCCACACTGATTTTCTTTTTTTTTGACTGATAGCTTAGTTGCTTCCATTTAATTAGTTTTCTTTTGAATGTTATCATCCATCATTTAATCTTTTAATTCATGAAAAAACAAACTTTTCTTTTTTTTCAATTTTTTAGTTATTTACCAGAAAATAATTACTAATTGATAAGATGTAAGAAGTATACTAACTCATAACTGATATGATATCATACTGATATTATAATGATATATATAACATATTATAATATCCTTCTTAAATTCATCGTTATTTTATCATTAAATCATGATAAAATTCATAAATCATGATATTTGAAAGAAATACCTATGATTAAATAGGTGTAATAGGTAATAAAATAGGTATAAAAATAGATATCAATAGGTATAAAATTTAATTTTTCCAGTATTCATGTATTCAGTTCCACTTTTTTTCGTTTTTCCGTATTATCTTTTTTCATTCAATTCCGGAATTCCCATTTCAGGAAGTTTCAAATTAAAAAAAAAAATTGTTTTGCAAAGAATGTGGCAATTGTTTCTATTAGCTATTATGTCATACTTTTCACAACTTTCATTTGGTAGTAATTTAGTAAGTTTCCATAAACTTTTTTTTTAATTTTAATTAAACAAATTATTGTTTCAAATGAAAGCTTTTCACTTGATTAGCTTCTTTTGTTTTAATTTAAATATTTTCAGCTAATTTATCCATGATTTTTCTCTTGTTGTCCGAAATAAACGTAAGGAAACTACCTAATAAGTGGTGTAAAAGGGTTTCGGCAGGTGTACAAAATGAAGGTAGCTAGTTGAGAAAACCATCAGAAGCCAAACTTAACCTAGACGATTTAATGGTATTTAAATTAATGGTATTTAAAACTCTATAAATATGTAGAAATGAGATTTAGTAGGAATGAGAGTTAATTTGTGAGAATGAGATTTACAAAAATAGGAAAATTACATTTGATAAAATCGGAAATAAAGATTACTGTGGGAAGGAATGGTTTTCAACCGAAGACGGATGAACATGAAATGAAACGGAAATAGAATTGCCGATCTGATCGGAACGGTTAGATTAGTTATTTGAAACGAAGGTAAGCTCAGATAAGGTTGGAATAAGCACTGAAATGCAAATTATCTATGTGAGCATATGGAGATGGATAAATGGAAAAATAAAATCCGTGAAACCGGTTTTACAAATAATGAATGATTTAAAAATATTTGAAATTAGAGATTAGAATTTCAGGTTTCCAGACAATATGCAATTGTTAGCTTATATTCTGCAATTACACTCATTAACACTTTTTGAATTAATTAATTACTTGAACTAGAAAATTGTTCTTTTAGATATTAAATATTAAATGTGAAATTTCTAAAAAACAAAAGAAATGAGTATCAAATTTTGGAATACTTTCTTATAATTTTATGCTAATCGATATATTTAATTTTACTTTCTAAAAGAGTTCATAATTAAAAATTATATTCAATTAATTAATATTTAATGAATGATTGATATTCTCAGATATCACAGTGTAAACGAAGTGAAAATCCGAATTCCGATTGCATTGGAGCATACTTCGTGGAGAGTGATGGAAAGTTTGTTTATATTTCATTTCAATAGAAAAGATTATAAGATTTTAAATTTAGGAAATTTAAAATTAAAAAAAAAAGAAAAAAGAATGAAAAATAAAACAAATTAAAAATTAAAATAAAAAAAAAAGAAAAATACTCTGTGGCAAAAACTCAAACTAACAACTGTATAGCAAAAGCCGTTGTTAAAGTTATCAGAACTACTGATATGTAGTCCTGCAATCAAGAATATGCTAATAGCTTAGTGAAATGGAAAAAGTTTAACGTTAACCTAATAGACTAAGTAAAGCTAGTGTCAGTTGACTTAGCTAATCTATGAATCGATTAAGTAATCAAGATTTCAACTATTAGTTTTCAAATATTTAACCTTCTCGAATCTTGAAAATTGAAGAACAAATTGAAAAAAAAAAAACACTCTTCATCAAGACATGTAAAATATCAGAACTGAGAATTGTAGCAATTACGTCAGCTCATTTACGTGAGATTACGTGAAATTTAAAAATGAATTCGAGAGAATAAATAAATCACTTTTTATAAGACTAAAATTTATTCCAGAAAACAATCCTGTCTTGCACATGAAGATTGCTACTATTACCGAGAACCGGTACTCTGGTGTCGACCTGATCCGAAACAAAAATGGATGTATGTCTTTCAATTCTTTAATGAAATCTTTGATAAAAAAAAATATCATGAAATTTTTTTTTTATTTCAAATTTATTTTTATTTATAATTTTGGAAATAACTTTGTTTTAAATGAAATTTTACTTACCTGACTTTACCTTAATTTTACTTACTTGAAATTTACTCACCTGTAATTTTTTTTGTATTTATAATTTCTGATAATCATACTGATAGATGAGTATAATTTATTTTACAGAAAAGATGGTTGTCATTGTGATCTAAAACTTCGATCATGCGTTATTAATCGAAAATCATACGATCGTATGGAATACACTCATTGTCGTTCAGCGTTGAATTGGTACTGTCCATAATACGGTACTGTATTTTTTATTTTTCATGCATTCTAACTATTTTTCAACTTGACAAATTTCAAAAAATATCACAACTAAACTATAAACTATTTAACTATTGATCTACTCAATCACAATTACTTATCATTTTCATGATTCCTTTAAAAGTTATATTAAAATATTACAAATTTGTCGAAATGATTGTAAATAAAAATATTAATATTAAATCGATTAATACATTAGTTCATTTAATAAATTTACTTTCTGGTATATATTCATGATTTTCATAAATATTTCAATGAAATTTCAATTTCCAGTAATTTCATATTTTATCATATTTTCCCACCTTATCATATCATATCACATCATAATACAATAGAAGATGTTATTTATTTGTGATATTCATTTGAAATGGTACTGTCCGTTATACGGTACAGTATTTTGTAATTTTTAAACAGTAATCTTTAGTAATTTTCAAATGAACTTTTCTGAAGTGTTCATTGCTAATAGAGAATTTCATTTTCGGCTAATATTAAGGCGATGGAAAATTTTATCAACAAACTTCGTCATATTTGCTGATTTACAGGTAAAGTTCTAATATGGCAATTTTCAGATTGTTTGAATTTAAATTCTCACCTTTTTGGAATATAATATCAGGTGCTTGTTTGTTCAATCAAAAAGGAGATGCTTTAACGAATCGAAGATAGCAGTAAATTTATTTTAATAAAAATTAAGGAAATAAGGAAGGAGTGAAAATTCAAAATGTTTACTTAAAATTTAAAATGTAAAAATTTTAAATGATTAAGTAAATTATTTAGAATCTCGTCAATCGCTATCATTTACTTTCGTAATTAACCGATACTGATAATAAACAATGATGGAAGATACCTTTTTTTCTAAATAAAAGTATGAAAATTGATGATTCTCTTATCATTATCAATCAATCGTTCTTAACTAAATGTATATTACCTTATCAGATTTAAATTGAAGAATAAAAGAATTTATAATTGCCAGGTAATGATAAGTGATATTCTTAAAGTATAAGTGTCGGATAATGATATATGATGTTCTGAAGGTTTAATTGTCAAGTAATGATGAATGATGTTCTTTCCATTTTTTGTTGAACTAAATCTTTACTTTTAATCAGCGCACAGTATACTAGTATACAGTATACATTATACAGTATGCGGTATACAGCATACAGTATATCGAGTTGTACTATATGATATTGTGGCACATGATATTACGTATTATGAAAATTACAATAACACTTAAATAAAAATATATAAATATAAATGCATGAATATATAAATTATCTAAAAAACTGTAGTAATTACGTCATCTCATTTACGTGAGATCACGTGAGGAAAAAATGAAAACTTTAATGAAATTTTTAAATAAGATGAACATCATCTTTAATGTATATTTCGTAAACATAGTGTACAATTTCGAATTGTATAATTTGGTTAAAGTTTAATTAAGTTTAATTAACCGCATGCATGCTAGGTACAATTACAATAATATCTTTTTTCACGTGATTCCACCGAATTTATGAACTATGTTTACAAAGAAAGTCTAAGTATGTTTACAAAATAAAGTTTGATTAATTTTCATCTTAACTTCAAGCAAAAAACAACAACATTCACTGAAATGGTTAAATGAGCAAACTTAATTTACTTATTAAATTATTAATCCGATTCGGAAAAATCACAGAAATGAAATCCATGATCAGAAAGTTTAAATAGCAGTGCAAATTATTCATTTTCAAACAATTTAAAAAAGGTGAATTGAAAAAGGTGAAAAAGCTGAACATGTATTTGAGCATAGAAAAAAATTATTTACTAAAATTAAGCACAGTATACCAATACAGTATCGAATTTGTACTGTTTTTTATATGCATTACTTATTTATATGTATTATTTATTTGTATTGATTTTTCTCATACTGTAAAACGTGATGTTATACTATAAAACCCGTACGGTATTTATGGAAAGAGTTAAAATTCAATTTACTTTATTATAAAATTTTCTCAAATTAATTTTTAAATTTCATAATTTCAATAACTAACTTCCATTGCTGATTTTAAGTTAAGCAGCAGGATAAATTAACTCACGCATATCATAGCAATCAACATGATTAATGCATGATTTTAATGTGATCTAAATAGTTGAAATTTTTCAAAAATTTGAAAATTTTTAAATAAGATAGAAAATACGCATTAATTTTAATTGCGAAAATAACTTAAAAAATTTTCGGACCAAATCACTTCACTGATTTTTGATTAATGGCACCTTAAATTAAAGTTTTTTGATATGCTGATAACGTTGCAACGTTCCTAATCAGATTAGATAAATCAAACAAGCTTATCAATGATAAGCTTATCCATGGATTACACGTATTAAAACATGTAACAGTAAGCTTACTTAATCGAGATAACTGAACTTAGTCAATATTATATACTTTATTATCCCTTTATTCATCCATTAATCTTTTATATAAAGATGTATACTTGACAATTTGAACTTTTAATACTCAGTTATTGCATATGATTGATACGAGTAATTGATATATTTGATTCCAATCGATATTTTTGCAATCAATATTTCTTCATTTTTTTTTAGAGCGCTTAAATAATATCGGGAAGAAGTGAATGCCATTTTTCAAATTTTATCTGTACGATTTTTCAAAAATCAAAACAAACTTACTATTTGCAATTACTGATAAAGAATTTGAAATGCTAAGTGATTAAGTTAGTATTACTTTTTGATTGAATTTTAAAAAGTTTATTTTTATCGCTCTTTACTTTCAAATGCAGAATGCTGAAAAATCAGCTATCGAAGAATAAAAATAAGTGAAATTTTAATTCCAATTTTAAATTTCAATCTTTTTCAATATAAAAACATTTAACAGTTCTATTAGCGGATATAAAATTTCCAGCAATTGTTTGAAAATTACTAATTGAACATGCTAATCGTTAATTTAAATAAAGCTTTATCAGTTCCAAATGCTATCATAAGCAAAAAGCTTACAAACTTATAAATGATAAGATATTGATTGATTAAATGTTATCAACACTTGCAATTTCTCAAAGAAAAATTCCCAATGTTATATGCTTGATTTATTGCAAATTTCATCGGCAGAAAAATATTCTTAAACGATTTGCTGCCATGCATGCAAATCAGAATGATTGAATATGATAATAATGATAATAATATAAAAAAATATAATAAAAAGAAATTTCAAAATGTTAGAGCAATGTGATAAACATTGAACTTTTATACAGCTTTCAGTCAAAAACTTTCTCTTTAAAGTGTTTTAAAAATATCGTAATTAATCAGTTTTGTACTGGAACTGCAATAATTTGATCATAATTTTTATGATCATGAAATGATTAGAGTAAGAAGGTGGATAAGGTTTAGTATGAATCTGAAATAGTTAGATTGAATTAAAAATTAAAAAGGAAATTAACTGAATTAATTGTGTGATCTCGTGATATGTCCTCTCCAATAACGGTAAAGAAAAAAAAGATTGGTGTAATTGTTGAAAGTAAATTGCAGTTATTATGAAAAATTTATTCCAATTTCTTTATGTATTTAACGTGTATTTTCTGATCGCAAAATCACAAATACTTAATTGGGTTAGTTTTATTTAAAGTATAGCAATATTGATTGATTTTTGTTGCTGTGAGATTTATTAAAAATTATCAGTTAAAATGTATTTCCTGCTTTAAAAACTAGCTAATATGATATTATTACCTAGAAGTTGTCTTGTATAAAGAGAAAATATAATTTCAAATAAGAAATCGATAGCTTTTCTCGTAATTTTACGTAGACGTTTTTTTAAGGATGACACGTTTAGTCCTGATAATGAAATGCCAAGAAATTATCGTGGCTCAACTTTCATAAATACCGATGGAATGTAAGTATTGCTTATAAAAATATCTTAATTTTAAGATAACTAAAAAAATTAAAATCAAAATCCCAAATCCAAAATGACTAAAGTAAAACTTGAAGTATTATATGAAAGTTTTTTTCTTTTTCTCCATATTTTTAATTATTCCTTTTTTAAATTTAAAATTTATATTTTCTTCAATCAAAATTAAGTTTTCAAAAGTTTATTTCAGACAACAATTTTGCTATACTCATGCTAATTGCTATAGTATGCGTGAGCCAATTCATTGGTGTCATCTATTCGAGAATCAACAATGGACGTAAGTTTTCTCGAATTAAGCAAAAATCTGTTAATATTAGTAAAAATAATATGTGAAAACTTTTTAAAGAAATTTTAACTTTCAATTTAGTAAATTTTATGGGTCGGATTTGTTGCGAAATTCAATAAAGATAATTTTTCAGTGAGAAAGGATGTTACTGTGATCCGATTTTGAAGTCATGCATCATTGAACGCATTACTAAACTTGGCCCAGTAAGTAAAATTAATAATTATGCATACTGTATACCACGAAATTCCTGGCAATGTCCTCCTTATCAATTTACATAAATTTCATTAAAGTTTCCACTTTTGACGTGATGTAGTTTTTGGGGTAACTTATGCAGTCTTTGCGTAAGTATTACTGTAATTTGAATAAATACTGTAAAAAGTCTTTCGCGTATATTTCTCGTATACTGTATATTACCGTAAACGAAAATAAAGTTTTTTAGTTGAAAAAAAAATGAAAATAACATCATTTGTCATTTACCTCGCATTATCCCTTTGAATTTCAATTTGTTTTTGAACCTTAAATTAAAATCTGATCAAAAACATACATTTAGTCTAAGATTGTTGATTTTGATTGATAAAAAAATCATTAAATGTCATAACTTTTTGTTAAAGTAACTCTTAAAGTACTTACCTATCTTAGTGTCATAATAAATAGAAGGAAATAAGATTCAAACTGTGCATGAAAAATACAGGTATGCAATACTATTTCAAGATTTATTTAAAAAATTAAATTAGGATTTAGTTAATTTAGAAAATTATTATTTAATCCTTTTTATTCATAAATTATTTTACCTTTAGTGGAAGGTAAAACTGTCTACAAATACAGTAGAATGATTTATTACGAAATAAAATTTAATACTTCAATTACACATTAATATTGATAAAATGTGTAATGAAAATACAATGATAATGATAATAAAAATAATTATAATGATAATGAACATGATGAAAATTTATAGTGAAAATACAATGATGATGATGATGAAAATATAATGATAATGATGATGATAATGAAAAACAAAACGAAAGTTCAAAGTTCATTTTTCAATATTTCTCGAAATGATTAATTAATCAACCATTCATTACATCATCGTAATTAATCATGAATCATTAGCAATAATAATAGTATTGTGGTTGCCTGTAGTAGTAGTATGGCGGATATCCAGGACTGACCGGAAGAAATGACGAAGCCGGTTGACGGAAAACGTTCGCATTATTATTTAACGACTAAAAATTACAGATAATTTTTTCTTTCTTTTGTTTTCAATCAGAAATTACCTCCGTTTCCAAAATTTTTTTCAGTTAATCATGTAACCGGAAATTATTTTCAAAAGTTTGAAAAACCGAAAAACAGTATATGATTTCCTATTTTCGATTTCCTATTTTTTTGTATGATTTCCGATTTGCAATAATCATTAAGTACTTCTACGCAGCTATATCAATATCATCTATTAACTTTTCGGCTTTTCTTCCACTGATAATAAACTGATAATAAATTGATAACATTTTAGGAATTCCAATACGAGTAATTCAATTATGAATTATTTTTAATGAAATGAAATAAAACATACCCGTGCTCCTGCACGATTTCTATTGAATGAGTTAATTGCTTGCCCGACAATAAGTTGCACAGAAATACTCATGCTTAAATTACCCATTTCATTAGTTAGTCAAGACGAGTAGAGTATGAAAAGAACTAAATTTAAAGAATTTCAGAAATTTCTTTAAATTTTTCTTCCAAAAATTTCAGCATCTTAAAATTAGTTTGAGTTAGTTAGAATTGCTCTAAAACTAAAGTGAAATATTAATTTACTTAAATATATTTTAAAAGTAAAGTGAAATATTAATTTACTTAAATATATTTTAAAGCTAAAATGAAATATTAATTTACTTTAATATACTTTAAAACTAAAGTAAAATATTAATTTACTTACATTATTGCGTATTGCAGTAGCATATTGTTGGATTTTACCAAGGTAATGTTACTTTTGTAATTCCTACAAAAAAAATAGTAAGCAATTAAAAGATCAACAATTTCCTAATACTGAATTCTTAACTGTTAAATTATCCGTCAAAAAAATAGGGAAAAGGTAAAATATGGAAGATGGTTTTAATAACTTTTAATATAATTTAATTTTAGTAATTTAACTTTTAATTTGGATAAAAGGATAATAATTTATCATGATCATCACGAAATAACATTATCAATGATTATCAGTGTAAATTCATTAGAGTCAGATGATAAAATAGACCGAGTAAACTAGGTAAATCTACAGTACTAAAGTTGAATACAATATTTTGTTGGAAAATACATACATTTATATTTAACTTCAACAATTTAACTTTTAACTTTGATTTAATTTAACTTAGATAGAAGAAAAATACTTTATCATGATCATCAAGAAATAACATTATCAATGATTATCAGTGTAAATTGATTAAAGTCAGATGATAGAATGGATCGAGTGAACTGGGTAAGTTTACAGTACGAAAGTTGAATACGATATTTTGAAAAATACATGTATTTATACTCTTTTTTTATAATAATTTTAAAATTCAATTAGAAAGTAGGAGGGAATAGAAGAAATTTGAATGGAGAAAAATTCAAGAAAAAGAAAGTTCAAACTAGAATTAGGTCAAAATATTGGATGAATAATGAGTGAAACTACAGAAAATACTCGTACTTACTACAAAGAGCAATTATTAACTCTTTTCAAGAAACACAAATAACACGTGAACTATCTATAGTAAACAGGTAAGAAAATATGAAAACACTTTTTCGAAAAATTAAAATTATTGTTTAATTTGAATTCATAATAAAAATTTAGATATACTGGACGAGTACGAAGTATGCCGGACCGAAAGTAAGTGCTTCATGATATCAATGATAAGAAAATATAAATTATCACATTAATGATAAAGGAAAGTGATAAAAGATAAAAGATGATAAAAGGAAAATGATAAAAGAACATAGGAAATAGCTTATCAAAATAAAATATAGAACAAAATTTCATGTAAAGTATTACTTGAGAATACGATCCTGTCAAATACAGTATTATTGTGGGAATGATAGTAAATAATTATTATTGTACCAAAGACAGTAAATCATTATCATTATACGAATGTTAGTAATTTAAGTAATTATCATCTTAAAGAAATTCAGCTATTTTCAATCAATCGAAATTTCAAAAACTTCGAAAACATAATTTACTAATTTTAGGCTTACAATATTTTCTGAACTTGAGAAAATTCATTTAATATTTAGGATTTTAATTCCTATTTAAAAGCAAATAATATAAAATTTATTAAAACTTGATTAAACGATGAAATTCGAAAATTTAGATGAATTCAGGTTAATTATATAAATTCATATCGAAAATAATTCGTTTCTGCCTATTTTACAGTTATTCATTGCTTTACTTAATTTGAATTAAGTATCTCATTCCTTTTTATTTTAATTACTTCTTTTTCATTGTAATTTATTATAATTTTTTCCAAATATGATTTTTTATCATTTATATTTTTATTTTTCAGCACATTTTCATCGTTTCCTCTTTAAGTTTTACAAAGAGATATTGTATATTCAATTTCTACTGTGTATACTTATTACTGGAAATTAAATAATGAAATATGAAAATAATTATTGTTATTTAATTATTTTGGAGATCAAATATTGCCATTTGATTACGTTTTCTTTTCTTTATTACTTATAAAATTATCGATTTATATCAATGGGCTTAAAAAAAGCATAGCATAAGAATAAAAAAGTACAAGAATTATTAACAATTCTTGAAATAAATTTCAATTTCAATTTTCTACGATTGTTTATTTTATCAGTTTGTATTTCAAATAAAACTAAAGATGTGGAATTTTATTTTTTTCTTAACAAACTTTTTATGTTTAGGAAACGATTCAGAACTTTTATTAAGCATAAATTATGGAATTGCCATATTATCATCATAGGCATTAATTATCACACTATCACTGCGTGGTAAATAATTATCCGGTATTTCTATTTCGATATCTGGTATGTCCTGTGGAAAAATCGATAAATCAATCCCGTTGAATCCCTGGAAATTCCAAAATGCAATAGTTCCAGTTGAATCAATCGAATAATTGCTAATCAACGATAACTTATCAATTCTCTCAATAAAAATTGACAAGTACTTTTAAAACTTACATCATTACCGATTACATTGCCATTAAATGAGTTAATTACAAGTTCATTGGAAATGTGATGAGAAATGATTAACATTCTGAAAAAGAAATAAACAAAGTACATTGATAATGTCAGCAATTTTTGTTTTATAAAATATTTTAGGACAGCTTCTTTCTTTATATGTTGAAAGATAGCAATATCGATTTTCCCTTTTTAATTAAAAAAATATCTTCTTGAGCCTTATTCTCATTTGAATTGAGTTTTAGTGATTAAAAATGAAATTGAATTGATGAAAAAGAAAAGGAATCGATAAAAATTAAACAATAAGAAAAAAATTTACAAAACTACCGGCAAATAGAAACTCATATCAATGTAAGCTTCTGAAATCTGAAATTCAAATTTAATCTAAAATATAAAAATTTAAAATTTAAACATCACCATTCAACGTAACTAAAATTGTATAAATTAAGAGAATATATATATGAGGTTCATTTCTTCACTAATCACTGATCGGAAATTTATTTCCTCACTGATTCACAAATAAATTTTCATATTGGAGCAATAAGTAAAGTTGAGTAAAACACTGACATCGGATAGTCCGGAAAATAAATCAGCCAATAATCCGGAAAATAAACCAATCAATAATACCATTTCTCAACTCCTACATTATCCAGCTATTATCTTATTCTCATGATGATTTTAAAATAAAAAATTGAGAAATCTTCCTTGTTATTAACAAAGTTACTATCAAACGATAAAAAATGAATAATTTTTATTTTACCAAATGAATTATTTCGTAATTTTTTGTTCAAATAAAAGGAATGGTATCAGGTTTGAAATCAGGTTTATAATGCAAAGTACAAGTAATCAATGTTTTTTTTTCCACTTTCTTTTTTTTCCTCCACAATTTATCAATTCATTAATTATTGGCAAATTTTGATCATGGCTTTTATTTTTCTAATTTTATCGAATAATTTTAAAGTAATTTAAAAGTAATAAATCTCTTATCTTTGGTAACTTTTATTTAAATTGACTTACAATTAGAGGGAAAATGGTAAATTTTTTTTTTAATTGACAATAGAATTCAATAATTTCATTTTCATATTTTGACTTATCAGCTGAATAAAATTTACTCATACAATCTCTGATCATTTCAATAAATCAAACAATTTCAACCATTCTAATAACATCACTAAAACTCAAAAGAAGGGTAAAGTAATTTCAACCAACTTCAGCGTCACTAAAAATTCAAAAAATTGAGTGTGAATAATAAACAGGTTCTAGATTTTAATTTAATAAAAAAAAAATTTAGAGCGTAAATGGTAATGCATGAGCAAAATTACTTTTATTAAGTAGAAGAAGAAGAACAAGAAGAAGAAAAAAACCATGGTATATAGCACTTTATTTTTTACTTTATCATAACATTTGTTAAGAGAGGAAAATGAATTGAATGAAATGAAATGAAAAATAAAATTAATGAAATCATGAATATATTTTCATGACTCATTTTGACAGTTCATTTTAAAATGTTATTTCGAATTAGAAAGCGTAATGTTAATAAAATTCTTGAGTAATTTCAAATTAGACAGAGTAAATGTTGATAAAATTGTTGAGTAATTTTAAATTAGACAGAGTAAATGTTGATAAAATTGTTGAGTAATTTCAAATTGGACAGAGTAATTTTGATTGTTGAGTATTTTAAAGTTTTTGAAAATGAATTTTTATATCACTAAGCTAAAAAGAAACAAACAATTCTTCAAGTAAATTTCTATTCCAATTTTCTACGATTATTCATCATATCATATCATATCAGTTAAGTGATTTTTTGATATAAGTATTATTTCATGTTTGAAACAAATGGATTAATATGTTAATTTCAAACATAAATTAATTAATTGCAATTCCAATTAACAAATATCATGAAATTGGCGGAAAAGAAACTTCAGAAAATATTTTCCAAATTAATTACAGTATGAAAAAGAAAATTACAGTAATTGCTTAGATGATACTGTATGAACCCCAAGTGTAAATATGTGCTGGATTTCGAATTGGTTGATTACCATATCTTCCACCTAGAAATGCTAAATATCCGCTATGAATTCCATCATTTCTATCTCCGGTATCATAATCATAATCTTCCTGTCGTCTACGACCACCACCATCACGTCTACGACCACCTCTACGTCTACCACCTCTACGTCTACCAGCACGGTTATCACCGGTAGACGGTATAGATCCTCGTCCATCAATGAATGGTAAATGTGGATAGCCACCAGCGTAGCTACGAATATATGATAAATATCCCCGCTCTTCACCACTAAAATATGGTGTCATGCCAATATAACGATTAGGATATTCAGGTACCGGTATAGGAGGATAAGGATAAGGTGTATAATAAGGTGGTAAAAATCTTCTATAATCAACAGTAGTTGTTGTCCTCATTGTTGTTGTTGTTGTTGTTGTTGTTGGTCTTGTGGTACTTCTTATTAAATAAGGATCGAAAGGTGAAAGAACACCTTGATTAGCATTATTATTCAATGACTGAAACAAAAAAAAATAAATATAAAAAATATCGTTTATTCCAAAAAAAAAAAAAAAACTTAGCCATTCTTTCAGTTATTGTTTATTTAATTTAATTTTACAATTAATAATTATATGCTTAAACTTTGTTAGCTAATCAATATTTATCAAACTATTAAAATGTAGAATTATCAATTTCACATTTTCAACGATTTAATACTAATTAAGAAAATGATATTTAGAAATTGATAATTTGATAATTAATTAAAGATAATAATTATGTAATAAATTTTAAAACAAACATTATCTCCCACTATATTACCATTGAATGAATTGATTACCGCACCGTTAGTTGATATGATTAAAGATAGTGAACTAAAAATATTAATGATTAAAAAAAATAAAAGTATAATTTTATTAATTATCTTATTAATGATTAAAACCGTAAAATTAAAAAACGGAATATTTTTCCGGAAAATGATTCTCTTTATTAGTTAACAATGAATTTATCATTTCTTACTTATCTTAAGAATACAATAAAGTGTATTATAATAAATATTAATTATTCTGTATTATATTAAATTGATTTCTTTTTGAAGCTAAAAATAAGAAAAATTTTTTGAATTAAAATTTGAAATTGAAATTTGAATTAGCAAAAGGAAATTATTTGTATTTTAGAAATCATTATGGAAACCTTTTCTAGTAGTAAAATAATTTTATAGATACAAATTAAATTTTGTTTGATAAATTTGTAATTTTTATAAATACAAAACTTTCTTGTATTTAATTTTTTTTTTTGCTTTTCTCCGTCAATAAATTTTATTTAGTCATATTTAAATTTTATTTGAAGAAAAGTTATTTTACAAATATTACTTCAAAATTCACCTACATAGCTAAAGTAATAAGAATGCGTCGCATTAAATCCGCTTTTTCTCCTCTTCTGATCATTTTCAGAGAGCTGAAACAATAAGAAAATGTCAAAACAATAAGACAATTGAATTGTTATAATAAATTCATTATGTGATTTTTTCATTAATTATAATAAACTGAGGGAGTTAAAACAAATTTATCAATAATAATAATAATATGAGAGAATATTCACAACAATAATTATTTAATTTGCGAGAAAAAAGAAAACAAAAAATATTAGGCCATTTTAGCTAACTTTTTCATATATTTTAGAAACGAAAAATTTCCTAAAACAATAAAATAATGCCAAAACAACAAGATAATTGTTATAATAAATTCATTCTGTAATTATTTCATCAATTACAACTACCATGCAATTTCTTTATCGATAATAATAATTTAAAGGGAATATTCACAGCAATAGTTATTTATTTTGCAACTTAAAAATATGATGGCTTAATATTTTTCATTTTTGATAAGCTTTATATATTTTGCAATGATAATTTCCACTAAAACGTATTAAAAAAATAAGTCGAAAAAAAAGCTTAACTTACTTCAAAACAAAAACTTAGCATGAACTTAAAAACGAACACTTAAAAACAAACACTTAAAAACAAACACTTAAAAACAAACACTTAAACTTAAAAACAAAAACTTAAAAACAAAAACTTAAAAACAAAAACTTAAAAACAAAAACTTAAAAACAAAAACTTAAAAACAAGAATTTAAAAACAAAAACTTAAAGACAAAAACTTAAAGACAAAACTTACTTAAAAGCAAAAACTTATTTAAACATAAAAACTTACTTAAACACAAAAACTTACTTAAACACAAAAACTTACCAAACACAAAGACTTCAAAACAAAAACTTATTTAAACACAAAAACTTACTTAAACGCAAAAACTTACTTTAAACACAAAAACTTACTTAAACACAAAAACTTACTTAAACGCAAAAACTTACTTTAAACACAAAAACTTCAAAACAAAAACTTATTTAAACACAAAAACTTACTTTAAACACAAAAACTTACTTAAACACAAAAAAGCAAAAACAATTCTTCCAGTAAAACAATGACACTTAGTAATAACAAAATTCGATTAAAATTGAGTAACGAATGAAATGTTAGGAAAGATTTGACGAAACAAATGGAGAGAATTACCTTTTTTCATTTAAAAAAAAATAGACGAAGAAAATGAAAACAAGAAATTGCTCAATATCTATCAACACTATTGGATGATGTCCTTTTAATGAACATTATCGTTATCATTTGATTCGTACAATTTACCTTTCCAAAATTACCTTTAAACAAAAAATTCTCCTCTCTCTCTCTCTCTCTCTCTCTCTCTCTCTCTCTCTATCTTTTGTACTTTCTAATTTATTAATTTTTTTCCCTGTTACACATTTTTTTCAAATGCATCATTTAATACTTTTTAAAAATTTAACAATCATTCCGGTTTTTCAAAATTTAATTTCCAAATTTGAATTTGAAAATTACCGTGCAATGGAAAAGAATTTGTAATATTTATAATATTTAATTTCTAAATTTAAATTTCAATATTATTATGTAATGAAAAACGATTTGTGGTCAAATAATAATTGATAAAAAATGATAAAATGAAATGGAAATATTTTAGCTAAAAAGTTTAATTTTTTTATATGCGATGGGAAATTTTGAAGTATTTCATATAAATTATAAGCAATCATAAGATATAACTATTACTGCTTAAGTAATTTTGTTTTATGATCAATGAATTGAAAAGTTAAATTATGTAAATGTAGCAGAGAACGGAGGAAACTAAAATGTTTACATCAAAATTTCATTGAAATTAGGAAAACCGTTAATTTGGCTAAAGTAAGCTTAAAAATCATTAAGAGAAAAATACATTTCAAAATAAAAACTTTGATCATATCAAATCTTCTTATTCAAATGAGAATATAAATTTCTTGATAAAATTCAAATTAATTCATTCTGAAGAACAAAGGTCAAAAAGGTCAAAGAGGACATATAAAGTGCTTTTTGCTTTTTTGCTTTTCACGTTAAACAAAAAACTTTCCGAGAAGAAATTTCTAGAATTGATCTAATTATCATTTTTTTGAAGAAATAACTTAACTTTTAGGTAATAGATAATAACTTAACTTTTGTTTAAGTAGAAAATAATAACTTCATCTTTTGACGATTAACTTTTCAATAGTAACTTAGTATTAGCAATAATTAGCAAAAAAGAGTTTCATAACTTTTAGATAATAAGTTAATTTTTAGTTAAGTTGAAAATAATTTCATCATTCTGACGACTAACTTTTCAACATTAATGACAATTAAACTTACTTGAACGCTTGACGAATAACACGTAGCAAGATGTAAAAAAAAAGAAAATGATAAATGAACTGTACTGTACAAAAGTATATTGTAATATAATGAAAGTAACATGACATTGTTTTCAACAATCATCATAATATCATATCGAGAATAATGATATGTTATCAGTGATATCAGAAGAACCAGTAATCAGGATGTTACACTAAATTCTTTATCAAGACTGATAACAAGTGATTTCAGTATATTCGAAATTTCTCAACGAAACATTCCAATTTAGCAATTAAATTCAAAAAATAAACAAAGATGAGAGGAACGTTTTTTTTTTTCTTTGTAACAATGATCAAACAATTACTTTTTTCTATTATGGAAACAAGTTTGTAAGGTAAAATTTGAAATTATCATGAAAGAAGGTACATTGGTGGATTGTATAACGTTGAGCATGCAATGAATGAGTTAACCTGTAACATCAAATTTGATGAGTTAACCTGTAATATCAAATTTTGTAAACAAATTTATTGAATCTATGAAAGTCTGAAATTAATTAACCATTATTGATTATCATAAAATTTGTTTATCGGGAAAAAAAATTTTGAAGTGATTACTATTTATCTGACGATCGATCATTTTGATCAATCGATCACTTTGATAAAGAATATAAATTGATGTGATTTATCGCTTTTACTTTTCTACTTTAAATAAATAATTCGATAGTAAAAGTATCGTAGAATTACTTTTAATATTTGTATTCATTCGTATACAAATCATTTATTGCATTATTATACTATATGTTAAAATGAATTAAAGAATTTTAAAAATAATTGATCGAAATTTTTCACTTTTTAAAATTTTTCGATTTGAAAATTTTTTCCTTTTAATTTAAAAATTTGAAAATTCTTCAGAAAAAGTGTTATAGCATTAACTATGAAAAATTATTTAAATTTGAAAAATTAAGTAAAAGTTTAGAAATTCAAAAAACTATAATAGAAAAAACGTGAAAGAAAACGGTCGCTAATTAATTAGTAAGTAATAATAACATAAGCAATCATCTATTAACTTTCAAATTTAACTTCTATTAACTTTCAAATTACCTTATCGAAAAGAAATCACAAAGTACGTTCATTATCTCTGACGAAAATACTGATGATTACGAGAGATTTTTAGTTCATTGTATGCAAAATAAGTTGATCTTTATTGATTAAATTCAAGTTGCAAAAAAAGAAACTTTCCGATGCTTTCTCGGAATTTTCTATTTTTAAACAATTTCGTACTTAGGTACGATACTACAAAACAAATAATAGCCATTCAAAATTTGAAAGATAATGATTACAAGTTTTACTAAAACAACAAAGTGTAAATTCGCCAAATTGCAGCTTAATTCAAAGCTTAATTCTTAATTCAATTCTTAATTCAAAAGCTTAATTGAAAAAACTTAATTGCAGCTTAACATCAACTTCCACTTAATTTCAATTTAAATTATTAAATTTTACTCGATTCTAAATAAGTAAAGAAAGAATTAAGTAATTTAAAGAAATATGAAACATGCATTGATATCATTAATTATCATTATTATATTTGTCCATATCTTTGTTTTCCCTCATCTCTCATTATCAGTAACACAACTCTCATCCTTATCACTATTTATCACTATCGTGAATACCATGCTATTGTTAATAAAAATGCCGCTATCATTTAATTGTTAGTATTAATAATAATTATCATTGATAAGAATAATTATTATTTATTGCTATTATCGTTACTGTGTATTACATTCATTATTATTATTATTATTATTATTATCATCATTTTATTACAATCATTATTATTACAAAAAACTGAGAGATGCAAAACAACAGTATGATGAAAGAACAATTATTTATCTCAGTAAGAAATTGTTTCTGTTTCCTTTTTTCAAATACACCAAATCAAATTCATTTATAATTAAAGTAATTAATTAATTAATTAATTACTTAATCAAACAATTTCTCATTTAGCATAAATTTGATAATACTAAAACATTTAATAATATTAAATTTCAATTCATAATAAAATCGTTTCAAAAAGCTCTTTCTTCAAATTGTTCGATTTTTTCTCTTTACGTCAAATAATACACGAAAAACACGTTTACTAAGTAAATAAATAAAGATAAGTAAATAATTACGATTACTTAAAGATCGAAATTGTTTTTCCTGTCATATTCATAATCTCGATTATACTCGAGAATTACAATATAATGTAAGCATTGATTGCGCAATTGAAAGCATTTTCGAGGAAAATTAAATTTTCACTTACTTTCTTTCTTTTCTCTTTCTTTCTTTCATGAAAGAGAAGTTTAGCTTATAACTATTAGCTTAATATAAATTACAATATAAATTACATTTGAAACAAGTCATACTTTAAAATATTGACAATTGAAAGGGAGAAAAAAAATAACTTTAAAACAATGGCGATAAATTTATAAATTAATTTAAAAGAACAATTGTCGGCGTAAAGATTTAAATTTTAAATTTTACTATATAATTTAGTTAAGTTAATGGAAATTAAAATTATTAATTATTAAAAATTTGCTAATAAATTACTTTCTCATTTTTTTCAAAATTTAATTAATTATCATTTTACACTTAATTACAGTTAAATTGGTTGTTGTAATTATGAAGAAAAATTATAAATTATAGAGTAAAATTTGTTTCAATAAATGCAAAAAAATGAAAAAGGTGATATTTGGAGCTAAATCATGAAATAATCAATTGATTATCATTTAATTCCAACCTGGTATTTATCATTAAGTTCAAATTTGATCAGGTAATTAGAAAATTATTCAAAAAATTTTCCAAGTTTTTTTTTCAAGCTTTAAATAATGATTATTTCAAACGTATGAACAAAACTTATGAACGATTACAGTTTAATTAATTACTGTAATTATGATGAAAATGATAAGATAAATTACATAGTTAAAAATTGATTCAACGAATGCAATGAAATGAAAATTTGAATGTTTGAATTAATTCTAATCATGAAATAATTAATTAATTATCATTTAATTCCAACCTGGAAATTATTATTAAATTCAAATTTAATCAAAAAAGAAAAATGATTAAATTTTCATTTTTTCTTCAAATCTTCGATTTAATCGTTTAAAAAATGCAAAAGAAAAGTTTCGCTTTTTTTTTTTTTTGGTTAATTTAATTTTCAAAAAAAATTTTAGAAAAATCTTTTTTCATTTTTCTTCTATTTTCTAAATTGCTAAAAAAATTAAAAAATGCTTTATTTCCTTTTCATTCATTCGTTAATTTTTTTTTCCTTTTCAAATTTCTTTTCTTAATACATTTATTTATAAAAAAAAAAAAAATATATTTTTTTGTGAAAAATAAAAAAATTTCAACAAATTTTTAAAATTCAAAAATTAATTAAAACAAAATTGAAATTGATTAGATTAAAATGAATGAAATGATAAAATTGTTTTCAAAAAAAAAAAAAAAAAAAGAATAAAACTTTTTTTCTTTTTACATAAACATTTCTAATAAAATTTAAAAAGAAAAAATTCTTATCGCAAAAAAAAAAAAGAAAGGAAATGATCAAAGAGAACATTCAATTGTTATAATATTTATCAATTATCAATTATCAAATTATCATATCATATCAGTAAAGACCACAACCCCTTAAATTATTGGCAATGATAACATCAGTGACAGCATCAAAGACGAATTGAATATTGGTCGTATCAGTTGCGCATGTCATATGACAGTAAATTTCCTTGTTTGCTGATTTATTTTTAGCTTCAAATTGCGCTTGAATATATGCGCTTGCTTCATGATAATCTTGTCGACCTTTAAAATATTTCATTTTTCATTTTTTTTTAAACTTAGAATTCAAATTATATCAAATCTGAAATTAATTATCGATAATAAAATAAAGTCTAGAATTCAATTACAGAGAATTTGAAATTGATTATTGATAATAAATTGTTGAATTTGAGGAATGGTCAAGTGAAATTAAGCTTGGAATACATGAATTTGAAATGAATTATCGATAATGAGTTGTTGGACCTAAGGAATACTGGAATAAAATAAAGCCTAGAATCTAATTACACCAAAATTTGAAATTAATTATCTATAATAAATCGTTGAATCTAAGGAATACCTAAATGTAATTAGGCCTAGAATTCAATTATATAGAATTTGAAATTAATTATCGATAATAAATTGTTGAATTTGAGTAATGGTCAAATGAAATAAATACTTGTTTTACGGTATTTTAATTAATGAAATTAATTTTCTCAACTTGGCATCCAAACTTAATTTTTTTTTACAGTAAGAAACAAAAACTTCCAAATACTTTTAAAACTATTAAATAAGCAAATTAAGCATAGAAAATATTGGTATTAAAATCGGAATTGAATTGAAATGAAATACTGGGGCAGTAATTACACGGATAATCATTTTTTAATTAAAATTTGACAATTTTCGGTCAATTCCGGCTAATTCCGTTTTCTCATTTCATTCTCTCATTTCTATTACCGTTTTCTTCTTATAAAAATCGGAAATGAATACCCGAATATTCCGGAAAACATATCGTTAACGGTGATTTCTTTATTTTATCCTCAAATAAATCCTTCTTATTCAGGAATAAAATAATTGAAGTGTCCGTAAACCATTTATTGTTGCAAATTGAATCGAATAATTTCAATGATTCATGCATTCGATTCTGTAAATTGAATTTTTATAAATTATTAAAATGATTTCAAATAATAAGCATGCGAAATTTCCAATTAAAAAAAAATAAAAACGCTAGAAATTTAGGAAAAAAAATGAAAAAAATTTTACAATTTAAAATTTGAAATATTTAAAATTAAAGTACTAAAACTGAAAAACTTAAAACAAACAGAAATTCCATTTAAAATTTTAAAAGGCTAAAGTAAAAAAAGTAAAACTTAAAGAAAATTTTCTGAAGTTTGAAATATTTAGGACTTAAATGAAATTCAAGTAAAATATTAAATATCGTAGTTTAAAATTTAAAATATTTAAGACTGAGTCTGAAATTTTATTAAAATATTAGCAAAAATTTTAGTTTCTAATTGAATAACTTTTCTATTTCACTTTCACTTACTTATCTATTTAACTTTTTTTTTTGATTCTTATCTATTATTTTACTTTTACTTACTTACTTATCTATTTAACTTTTTTTTTCTGACAAGGTCATTTCGTACCTGAGACTGAAATGGAAATTAGATTAAAGTATTAGCAAAATTTTGGTTTCTATGACTTGACAATATTCATTTACTTACTTATCTAATTTTCATTTTTTTAATTCAATTTTTATCAGATCAAAATTCATCCCTAATTTTTCTTGAATTTCTCAAATAATTGAACTTTGTAATTCTCTTCATGGCATTAAAAATTGTACAAGGAAGGGGGAAAAATGAAGAAATGAAGACTAATTGAGGGGGAAAAGCTTCTCCTAATATTAAGAATGGTTTAAAAATTAATCAGCGAAAAGTAATTTCAAATAGCTATTTAAAAAAAAAAAAAAAAAAACCATAAAAATGCTTGACCGTGAAAAATGATTGAAATGTACGATGTTTGATCGTTGAAATTTCATTTGCTCATTGTAAATTCATCATTTAAGTATATGCTAATAGATATTATTCATACGTCAAACTTTCTTTATTTTTTTTTTGCTCTTTAAAATTCATTAGAGATATTTTAACTTAGAATTATTACCATTTTCCTAATATGAATTTCCCCTTTTTTAATTAATTAACTTTTTTATTATTATATATTTATTGAAATTTTAACTATGATAATTTCGATTTATTATCTTAATAAGTTTTATATATTTATTGCTAATATTATTCATTTAAATATAATCACTGATAATTTTGATTCATTATCTTGATAAGTTCTTTAGCTTTATCGTATATATTTATCACTACATATTGTATACTTAAACGTAACCACTGATAATTTTGATTTATTATCCTGTCATATCACTGCATACTATATATTTATCACTACATATTCTATACTTAAACGTAACCACTGATAATTTTGATTTATTATCCTGCTATCTTATCACTACATACTATATATTTATCACTACATATTGTATACTTAAACATAATCACTGATAATTTTGATTTATCATCGTTCCCAATTTCTAGATTTATCGTACACCTTTATCACTACATACTATATATTTATCACTACATATTGTATACTTAAACATAACCACTGATAATTTTGATTTATTATCTTGCCATATTTATCACTACATACTATATATTTATCACTACATATTGTATACTTAAACATAATCACTGATAATTTTGATTTATCATCATTCCCAATTTCTAGATTTTTTGTACATCTTTATCACTACATACTATATATTTAAATACACTGATAATTTTAAGGTTATATTTAAATATATAATACATAGTGATAAATATATATATAATAAATATATAGAAGAGAGAATATAGAAGTGATAAATATATATAATAAATATATAGATAAGATAATAAATCAAAATTATCAGTGATTATATTTTTTAGATCTTATCAACTTCTATATATTTATCACTGCATATTATATATTTAAATATAACCGTTGATAATTTTATATTATCATTATAATAGGTAAGATAGTGATAATTTTAATAAAAATAACTGATAAGATAGAATCACCGTTGTTTCATCTTCATGTAATACTTGATCATACTCAGACATTGCAACACAAAATATGATTGCCGTAACATCTTCGAAACAATGAATCCATTTCTTCCGTTCTGAACGCTGCCCACCAACGTCAAATAATCTAAAAAATACAATGATGATAAGTATTATCAATTATCTTATCACTTTATCATATAACTATCAGCACTTATCATTCATTAAGCAAGATCACATGGATAAAAGTATCACTTTGATCATACAAATATTATCAATTATTATTTCAATTGCATACTTTTATTATTTATTAGATTTTTATAGATTTAATTATTATCACTTATCAGTTCAATCTTGCAAATATTTTCAGTTATCAGTTTGTCATTATTATTATTATTATTTCATATTGATTCTATTGCATAATTATTATCACTTATCACTCATTATCATTTTTTATTACTTATCAGCATAATTATTATCAATTATCAGTCCTGTAGATGAGAGGAATTATTGTCGGATGGACAAAGTTATCGTTTAAAACTTATCATATTAACTTGTTACATAAGGATTATCACATATCAATCGATTATATGAATATTATCAATGTACTAATGTTAGTTTATCACATGTACAACTTATCAACAACTTTGTTTAATCATAAATAATACAACTTACTAACTTTGCGTATAATTAATAAAGTTAATGAAATGAAAAGTAAAAAGTATGAATTACTTTAGATTTAATATTTAGTAACAGTTTGTTAGTCAAAAATATATTCTATCAGTTATAATCAAGAAATAACAAATATGATAATCTATTATCAAAATGATTAAATCACACGAAAATAACTGTTACGTCAGTTGACGTCAAATATAATGACGTGTATTTTCTCTCTCTCTCCCTCTCTCTCTCTCTGTCTCAGATAGATAATTAAATGAAGCTAGGAGAAAGTAAATGTTAGCTCACTTGAAATTGAGGTTTTTGAAAGTGAAATGCACCTCAACGATACCAGTGGTTTTGACCCGAGTTCGTAAAATATCCTGCTCCGTAGGTTGATAATTTGCTTGACCTAATCGATCCAAATCATCCAAAAAACTAAAAAGTTTCATTTTCATTCTCATTTTCGTTATTTATTATCAATTCTCATGGCTAATTAAAATGCACTTTTTATTTAATTAAATAAAATTAATTAATCAAAAAATTTTTATTGATTTTTTCTAAAATTGAAATATTACTGATTAATATATCATTATTGATTGAGTATATTATTATCGAAATATTATTGATTAATATAATGATTAATAAAGATTAATAAATTTATGATTGATAAATTTACGATTAATAAATTACTATCAATTTAAAAGCTGAAAAATACTATCATTTTTTTCTTCTATTACTTTTTTATTTTACCTTAATCTTAGTTTTATCTTATCTTTATCATAGTTTTATCGTGGTTTTTTATAAAAGCAAAAAATGAATAATCTCTCTTCTTTTTTCTTAATCTCTTTCTTATCATGAATATTATTACCATTTTTATTCTTCAAAATGATAAAAGTACAACTCTTATCATGAATATTATCAGCAGTTATCATTTATTTGATTTTTATTCCTGAAAATGATAAAAAGTACAACTCTTATCATGAATATTATCACCAGTTATCATTTATTTGATTTTTTTCCTCAAAATGATAAAAAGTATAACTTACTACTTAGCAGAATCATTAAGTTGATATTCGTTTGAACGGGCGAAACAATCATGAACACCGCTATCAGCCCAGAGACGTTTCATAGCTGATAACAAATCATCACTGAAAGGTTCAGTATCTTCCATCCTTGCTACCACATCCATTACTAATTTTGCATCTACCTGAAATTAAACTTTGCACCCACCTGAAATGAAATTAAGAGAAGTGGTTTCCCTATCATCGATTATTGTTTAATGATAAATATGATAAATTAATAATTAACGATAAATATGATAAATGATAAGTTTAATTATGTTTAATGATAAAATTACCTAATAAACAATTATGATTATCATATATCAATTTTGAAATTTAAATTGAAAATGTTTATGTTCATGAAATTTACTACCAAATTCATTATTATCATTATTAAGTTTGAGTTTGAATTTCGAAATTTCATTCAAATTTGAAATGCTGATTAATTGTTAAATTTATTCTCAAGCACTATTTCCAGAAAATTGAGAATTTTTAACTTAAATTCAAAGTATCATTTATTATATTTCAGCGAATTGAAATTTTTCAATTTAAATTTAAATTCAAAACTTATAAATCTCAAGAATTTCTCATTATGACAGTGATGAAAATCATTTTCCTGCTAATTACGGTTTTTTTTTAAACTATATTTACTTACAAAATGATATGATGTAATCTCAAATAACAAAACAAACAAAGTAAATGAATAAGTAAGCATTAGATTTGTTTACTCAAAAACAATTAATTAATTACGAAAAGTAAAGAAAAATCGATTATTGCAAAAAAAGAAAGAGAATGTAGAAATTTATAATAATCATCAGGAATTATCAATATTACTTTCAAAAATTAACTTTCAAAAAATTACCTAAAATTTTTATTAAAATTGAAAATTACGCAAATCTTGAAAGGAAAGAAAAAATTACTCTAATTGTTTACTAATAATTTTCTCGCTTTTGTTTACTATTAGAAATTATGAATATCACTTCAAAATTATTTTATTACTTTCAAAAAGTAACCTGGAAAAATTCTCTAAAACTTTTATTAAAATTAAAAATTAGCAAAACTTATACTTAT
Source organism: Cruorifilaria tuberocauda (assembly GCA_013365365.1). Lineage (NCBI taxonomy): Eukaryota > Metazoa > Nematoda > Chromadorea > Rhabditida > Onchocercidae > Cruorifilaria > Cruorifilaria tuberocauda. The sequence continues at coordinate 59,978 of JABVXU010000312.1, forward strand.
TGTAAGTTAAAAATTATGCAAAGCTTAAATTTACTGCTTCTTTTGAAAAATGGCTACTGATAAATGATAATTTTCAAGAGAAAAAAAAAATCATTCCAATTAAATTTATCATTCTAATCGATGAAAGAATTTTTCTCGCCTCTTTCTAAGCTAATCTTTATTATTAATATTCCAAATAAAATTGCTCCATCTTTCCTCTTCTTTCCTTCTTTCTAAAATTTTAAAGCTCATTAATTATTTTATAGTTTAAAAGAATTGATAATAAAGAGTAAGAAAAAGTTAGCAATGAATTAATAATAATTAGTAAGAATAAGTAAGTTAGCATCATTAAAGTAATTGCACATTTTTTCAAGAATGAAACTTTATTTCTTCGATTATTTAAAATTAAAGATGAATTTAAAAGAAGAATAAAATAAAATTTACAAATTACTTTCTATCATTTACCATTTTTTCTTTATTCATTTACTTAAAACAAAAAGCAATCATAATAATAATTAATGATAAGAAAAATTAATTATTCATAATTAATTTTAATTAGCAGGTAACAACTGATAGTAATTAAATTAAAAGTATGGTAGTAAAAATATAGTAATTAAAGGAATTTCTTATATTTGCCTATAATTTAGAAATTTTTTGGAAATTTATTGGCCAATATTTTTCCATTCATTTGGTTTTTTTTAAAATCTTTTCTTTCTTCTCCTTTATTTCTTTTTTTAATCAAAATTCAAATAGGAAATGGATTACTTAAATTGAAGAAGCAATGAAAAATACACCTATTCATTCAATCTATTTATCGAAAAATGAAAAAGGAAAAAAAGAAATAAATGAAATTATTTAATGATATGTTAAAATTAAATACATGTATCTTTAAGTTATCGTGTTTTTCATTTTTAACTAAATAGGAAATCATGATAAATTATAATTAGTAAGAGGAAAATAATGATAAATTATAGTTATATCTTTAATTCATCGTATTTTTCAATGTTTAAATAAATATAAATTACTGGAATTACTAAGAAATAAAATTCATTTCAAATTTGTGAAAAAAGAAAATGGCTCAACAATATAATCAATAATTATAAAATTAAATTTATGAGCAAGAAATTAAATTAAATCAAATTTGAAATAGCAAAAAAAAATATTCGGGTTAAAATTCCAGTAGTAGAAGTAATATAAGTTATTATATTCCTTTATATTCCTAAATTTCTTATCATATTTCTTTCAAATGTGAAATGATAATTGATAAGGGGAACAAATAGTAGTAGTAGTAGTAGTAGTAGTAATAGTGATAATATTAATATATTGATAATGTGATAACTAAGTAACTTTTAAATAAATCAATAATTAAAATTTGAATTATGTTAAAATTACTAGTATGAAATATTACCTCTCGATTACGATCACCAAATGGTACTAATAAATTACTCATGGCACGAAGTATTGCAACCAATGATTGTACTGTATTACTATAAACCACCGGTTTATACTGTTTATAATCTTCGGCTGTAAAACCTGATTCATGAATAATCCTGTAAAATATTCCGGTTTAATAACCTATATTTGATTATATATATTAGTTATCAAATAGTGTAACATTTAATAAATTACTTAATAACTTAATAAATTACTAAATATTAACAAGTAATAAAAACTAAGTATTGTTAATTGCTGAACAAATCACTAAATACTTATCAATATTATATCCACTGTTAAAAAATAATTTTAATAAATTTTTGAAATCAAAGTAAAATATAAGTAATACTTAAATTGAGTAAAATACAATTGATATTGTATTATCTATGTAACTTGTAATGAAATTTATAAATTTGTATTTTTAAAATATTAACGATAAACAACCATTAAATATGATTTTCTTTAAATAATATGAATACTTATTAGAAAATTCGAATTGAATAACTGAAATTTCGACGGTTTTAGATTTTCAGAATGAAAGAAATGATAGATACTATCATTAATGTTGTGATAAGTTACTGATAAGTTCAACTGAAAAAAGTATAGAAACTACTGATAGAGAAAAACATAGCATATAAGAAAGCTTTAGCAGGCAAATTATTTTGAATATTAATTTAAATTCAATACAAATTAAATACTCAAACATAAATTTACAGTAATTATTGATTGCTTTAATAATTTAAATTCGAGGTAAATTTAATTCTAAAGGTTAAATTCGTAAGAATTGTTAATTATTTCAAGTAATAATTATTTAATGCCCAAAGCTAAATTCATATGAATTATTGATTAATTTAAACAATGATTAAAATTCAATAAAATTTAATACTCAAAGGAAAATTTACAGGAATTATTGATTGCTTTAATAATTTCAATTCGAGGTAAATTTAATTCTAAAAGTTAAATTCATAAGAATCGTTAATTGAATAATATCAAATAATAATTATTTAATTCTCAAAGCTAAATTCATAGGAATTATTGATTAATTTAAAATAAAAATTTCATGCTCAAAATTAAATTCATAGGAATTCAACGTTTCTACAGAAGTGCATACTTCATTTGTTTGACAATTGTTGATTTTCCAGATTCACCAGCACCTGAAATAAATAGAGAAAATAATTTTGAGAAATTAAATTAAATAGGTTAAGCTTTATAAATAGTTTAATAGTATGATTAAATAGGTTAAGTAATAGTAATTACTTATCAATTAAATACTGTAATTAAAAATCCAATATCATTCATGATTAATACATTCATGACTGTTGTTTATTATAATGATAATAATAAATAGCTCATACGATAGCTTAATCAAATTACTATTACTTAACCTATTTAATCATTTAAATTGATAATTCACATGAATTTAACGGAGAAAAATAAGATTTCATATGTAATGATAGATGATAATGAAACTAGTAGATGATGATAGATGATAATGAAGCTAGTGAAATGATAGTAATAATAAATATATGATAAGTATATGATAAGAATTACAAACAGTAAAAGGATAAATAGAAGTATATGATAAGAATAAGATAAATATATGATAAGTATATGATAAGAATTACAAACAGTAAAAGGATAAATATAAGTATATGATAAGAATAATGATAACAATTACTAATATCATAACATATTATTCGTTAATTAATTAATGAAGTAAAAAATTTGCTAAGGAAATAAATAAAAGCATACGATGGTAAATTCTTATCAAATATGTGATATTTGATAAGAATTACAAATCGTGAAACGATACGAATAATAAATATATGATATGATAAATATATGATAAGCATATATGATATGATAAATATATGATAAGCACATATGATATGTTAAATATATGATAAGCATATATGATATGATAAATATATGATAAGGATAATGATAAGAATTACAAATGTTATAACGTATAATTCGCTAATTAATTAGTCAGGTGAAAAATTTACTAAGGAAATAAATTAAAGTATATGGTGATAAAATATGTGATAAGTATATATAATAAGAATTACAAATATTAGAATCTATTATTAATTAATTAATTAATTAATTAATTAGAGAATACTTAGAGAAGAGTTTAAATTAAACCTAAAAGTAATAATTTGATATCTTTGGCAGCCTGTAAACCATCTTCCTTCAAATTCTTCTCAATCATTCGAGATCGTTCGAGAGCCGCTCGTTCCTCTTGGCTCATTGTGCAACCCATTGTTGCAATTTAAATTTAATTTTAAACTTAATTCTAACAGTCTTTCTTCTTTTTTTTTTCTTCTCGTATCCTTTCACAACACTTTCTTCTTTCTTATTCCCGTAAACTGTACACCTGAATTGATAATAATAATTAACTTAATTAATTAATTATTGCAATACTTTTTTCCGGTTAAATTAGCATTAATTAAGTAATAATTAATAATTTTCTAAGTTTAATTAATAAATTTAACTTTAATCAATAAGGAAAAATTAACAAATTTCCAAAAAAAGTAGCATTAATTAAACAGAAATCAATATTTCCCAATTTTAATTAATAGTTTTAATTCTAATTAATAATTTTAATTAGTAATTAATTAAATAAAAATTAATAAATTTCCAAAAAAGTAGCATTAATTAAACAGAAATCAATATTTCCTAATTTTAATTAATAGTTTTAATTCTAATTCATAATTTTAATTAGTAATTAATTAAATAAAAATTAATAAATTTCCAAAAATATTAGCATTAATTAAACAGAAATCAATATTTCCCAATTTTAATTAATAGTTTTACTTCTAATTAATAATTTTAATTAGTAATTAATTAAATAAAAATTAATAAATTTCCAAAAAAAAAAAAACCACTAGCATTAGTGAAACAAAAATTAATTTTAGCTCAGAAAAAAAAAATCAACTTTAATAAAGAAAATTAAAATAATGAAGGGGAGAATTAAAAAAAAACCTGTAAATAATAAAATCGTAATTTTCCTCACTCCAACCACTTCAAATAAATCGTTTTGCTTGAGAGAAAAATAAGAAAATTGGATGAGAATTGAAAAGAGAGTAAAAGCGTATTTGAAATAATTCTATCAACAGCAACAAGAGATAGCCTGAAAGAAGCTTCTTCTGAAAATCTGATTAAAATTTTTTTGATAAAAACATTTCCTAAGCTTAGCTTATTAAATTACTCCTGTAATAGTTTTCGTGTTGATAACTTTAGTAATTTTTTTCGTGCTCATAATAATTTGTCCTTATAATTCATAAATTTAAATTAATGCATGAGTTCGAAATGAACTTTTTTTTCTTTTTTTTTTTCGTTAAAGTTTTTATTATTTATAATGTAAACAAATTGGAAAAGTAAATTAGTTGAGCAATTAATTACCGGATGATTTGTTTACGTCTATTTGAAAAATTATTTATCGATTTTTTTTTTTTTTTTAATAATTTATAAATATTTCAGTAAATACGTATAATTTGAAATATTTTGCTAAAATGTTTGTTTATTTAAACGAAAATCACATACGTTATAAGTCAAATAGTAAATTTTACAATAATTAAAAGATTTATGGATGATAATTTTTATAATTGAATTAAGCGATGATCATCGAAAAAATGAAATATTTTAAAAGATCAATAAATAATCAATTAAATTATAGCTTATATTAGCTTTGCAAGAAGTGAGTTAAAATTAAATAACTCAAGCATTTATTAATTTTACATCTTATTTTTAACTTTTAATTAATAATAATAATTTTAGTAATCGCAATAATAATCAATAATAATAAACTTAGTATATAACCTTAATAATGATTAATAATAATAAACTTAATTTATAACAATAAACTTAATAATAATAATAAACTTAATTTAATAATATATACCCTTAATAATCTTTATAACGATAAAATATATAAAATAAGATTTTTAAATTGAATTAAGCAATCATCATATAAATGAAATATTTGAAATGATCAATAAATAATGAATTAAATTATAGCTTTCAAAAATTAGGATGAAAGTAAATTACTCAAGCATTTATTAATTTTACTTCTTATATTAACTTGTAATTAATAGTAATAATAATAATAATTGTAATAATCTTGATTACAAATAATAATAATAAACTAAATATATAACCTTAATACTAATTGAAAATAATAAACTTGAAAATAATCTTAATAATCTTAATAATCTTGTAATAATAAAATATATAAAATAACTATTTTGTTCCCTTCCTTCTTAATCAATTGTTGTTATCTTATGATAATATTATGATAAAATTTTTCTGTTGCAAAAATATCCTTTTATAAATAAAAGAATTTCAATTTCAATTTCCATTTCCATTTCCATTTCCATTTCCAAGCTAACAAATAATTCGCTATCATTTCAATTAAACATTTTCATTTTTATTACTCTAAAAGAGGGCAAAGAGAAGGAAAAGAACGGAAAAACTAACAAAATTCCAATTGTACCACTCGTTTTAGGGAAAACATAAATCGGTTCAGGACTAAATCCATTATAGACTCATTTAAAACAGACCATAAATCAGACTAAGCACTAGGCTCTACGCTCTACATTCTAGGCTCTAAAGCTCTAAGCTTTAAACACTAAAACGCTAGACACTAAGCCTTAGACACTTAGCATTATAAGCATTGGAATGAAAATCGAAAGGGTAATACTTTCCATTACTTCACTTCTTCTTCTCTCAGTTTTTTTTTCCCTTCCCAACTCTTTAAATAAGTAAAAAGGAAAAACTTTTACGTCAGAAAAATTCCCTTGATAATGCCAATTTATGCGTTTCCCTTTTTCACGTAAATATTTTTTTATGAAAACGGAAAAATGAATGATCGTTGGGTATTGGCTATTTTTGAATTAAATAAATGAAAACCTTTAAAATGGATAAGTTAACGTAGGAAGGAAAAGAAGAAAATCCCGGAAAGATATAGGTGGGAGTAATTTTAATGATAATAATAATAGTTTAGTAATAGTAATAATAATAATAAC
>JABVXU010000313.1:0-66381 GCA_013365365.1 Cruorifilaria tuberocauda
GAAGAAGATCGACGATCAGCAACAACGATCAGCGATTCAGCGACTGTACTGTCGCAAGTTATTGTCTCAGTGACAAAAGAGAAAAACTTAGGATTGGGAAGGAATTTTACCGAAACCAATATATTATTAAGAATAAATAGTAAGTAATTACTTTTGTATTTTATTTATAAATCTTGTCCGGCAAAAATAGTAATTTTCAGCCATGTATCGATAAGTAGTTTATGTAAAATGAAAAGATTAAATTTCAGATAAATTATTATGATTAAAATTATCACGATTATCATGAATATTATTATGATCATTACGATTGTTATGATCATTATGATTGTTATAATTATTATGATCATGATTATGATTAAAGTTTGATGTTTAAATATGTGATAATCGAATATGTAATTATATTCATTTAAAGATTTTTGAAATTTAATCGACGTTTAAACTATTCACTGTAATTACTTCATTCTAAGTATTATGATTGAAAACTTTTAAAACAATTTATTTTGAAAGCATAAAGAGAAAAAAAAAAGGAAATGAAAAATTTTTAACATACATTGAAAATTTTGATAGGTGTAGCACCTCCACCAGCTACAGTAAATCCCCATGGGATCGTACTTTTACTTCGATTCATTCGTACCGTAATTGTTTCGTAAGTCATGTTTGTTTTACTCAGCTTTAGAGTTCAAAGAAGAAAAAAAAATACTTCGTTATCAAGAATTCATGCAGCAATCTTTGTATGAATCAATGCATTTTATCTTAACTATTTAACCAGTTTTAAATTTCACTTCTTTGTTGTCGAACAAAGATTTGTTGAAAACTGAAAAATAATTCAGTAATTTTAAAAAGTAATTTATTAAGTAATTTATTACGCAATCAAATTATCTGTAAATAAAAGTATATTCAGGCGTTATACATATTTACGTTTTTTTAAATTCTCACATCTTTTTCACTAATTAGATTTCTGGACCAAATATGAATATATATTCTTTGAGAGAGTTTTAATTATATCAGGTTACTCAAATCATTATTATTCATTCCTATTAAACAATTATTTATCATTACATTCTCAAATTTGTAAAAGAAATCTATGATACGAGCAATGCATGACATGACTGCTAGGAGAAGTAAAAAAGAATGAAATTGGATCAGTTGTTAGGTAAAGGTAAGTTAGGAAAAATATATTTGAGATGAAAGGAAAACAAGATTTATGTTTTGAAGTGTGTTGCGCTAATCGATTTATGCAATCTTGCTTCTTCTTTCTTTTTCAAATATTTTTGTAACAACTGATCGCTATTTTTCGAATAACTATGAGAGAAAGAAGGCTTGACGTAATTCGAGAATTTATTTCGAGAGTAAAGCAAAATTTTGCTATACTTTCAAAGTTTTAAATTCTGACGTAAAGTCTTTTTCATCAAACGGAAAAATATAAATAATGAACGGAAGTTGAAAAAAAAAGAAAGCATTCAGCAATTTATACTAATTTGAAGATAATATTCAAGCTGATGAATTGTTTAAAATTTTGAACAAAAGTTTTACATTTAGCCTTTTGAAGTAAAATTTTAGAAGATACATTTTTGTAATTAATTTATTTTAGTTATACCTGGAATTGTTTACTTTAATACTTTTTAAGTAAACAAAATTTCAATACACTCAAATGGATTATTTAAAGATATTTTATATCAAAAAAAAAAAAAAGTTTGTATAAAAAAAAGTTTCACTCTCTCAGAAAACAAACAAAGCGACAACTGCGTAGGAATAAGTGAGAGATTAGAAATCAAAACATAAGGAATGTTAGAAATAAAACTACGAAATTATTTTTTTCTTTTTTTTTAATATCAATCAGCAAAAGTAATACTTTCGATCATTTCAGATAACAGCTGGAAAACATCTGTTACCTCAGGTTTGTTTTCTCTCAAATATTCCAATTATCTATTTCTACCGGAACTTATAGTAATTAATAACTTCTGCCTTCATAATGATTTCCTATAAAAGAAATTAGTGGAGATGAATTTTGGCAAGTGTTTGATTTTAGTTAAAATAGAAATGTGATGGTTCGAAAGAGTCTTCTTATTCATTTCTTTTATCACTCTTTGATGATAGCTGATTGATACTTCAAACTTTACTTTAATCCATTTTCTCCTTACAATTTATAACTCATTATCAATTGAATTTAATTTCAGCAAGTTAAATATTGAACGTACACATATGTAAAGAGAAAGAGAGAGAGAGAGGGTGAAGGAAAGATTATAAAAATTTATAATGTGATGAATCATATATATTTATATAGTTAGCTTAAAGTCATGGGATTACTTTCTTATTGTTATTTTATCGATAACTAATAAATATCGATTGAATAAATGAATTACTTTTATATTAATCAATTAATTCCAAACTAATAGTTACAATGAAATACGTTAAAAGGAAAACAGTAAGTTTAAAACATGCATAGGAAATTCAAATATAGGTTTCTTCTTTCATTCAAATTTCTTTTGTGCTAATTCAGGTCGATTTTATTATTGCACGGAAGAAAAGGAACGTTGAATGAGAATTACAAAGATTTTTTTCCTATCTTTTGTCCTCAATGAACAACGGATGGATCAATAATTATGAATTTTTTTTTTTTTGCAAAGAATTAATTAAAACACAAACAAAAATTGTTTTTAATTTAAAAAATAAACTTTAAACTTCGACCAGTTAGTTAGTTATTAGATAAGTTAAGAGTGAAAAATAAAAGTGATGATGAAATAGCAAAGAAAGTTAAGCTCAGACTATACTTGTCACTATTCACTTGAACACTCACAATTCATTGGAGGAATGGAAGCGCTCTTGAGAAGTTAAGTTCAATTTCAACTTTATTTCAAATTAGAAAAGAGAAAGAGTGCAAGTAACACGTGATTAAATGCTCATTTCTCTCTTTTTTTTTCTCTCTCTCTCTCCTTCTTCTTCCTTCACTTTTGCTAACGAAATGAACATTTTGAACATTTTGCTTGTTAAAAGTCAAAAATAACTGAATCATTTTTGAAAACGATGTAAAAGCTTTAAAATGAAAAAAATTTTTAAATTTTTTAATTAATATTGCTTGAATGATTGCCTTCAGATAATGCAAGAATTCAATAGCTTTTTTTAAAGAAGACAGTTTTGACATAAAAATTACTGCTTCCCTGAAAATATAGAAGAGCTTATTCCTGTTTAAAATAATAAATTCCATCAAGAAGAGAGATATTATAGCTCTGTATATACTTTTCAAATGAAAAATAAAATAGTATTGAGAAAAGTAATAATAGCAAGCTCAATAATTGGAGTGAAGGTAAGTAAAAGTGATTGCAATCAATGATATTTATTGATAAATAAAGAATATCACATCATTCATTAGCAAAATAAGGTAAGTAAAAGTGATAGCAATCAATGATAATCATTGATAAGTAAAAAATATCATCCATTAATAAGTAACAATAGACAATATAAGGTAAGTAAAAGTGATTGCAATCAATGATATTTATTGATAAATAAAGAATATCACATCATTCATTAGCAAAGTAACAATGTACAATACAATATAGTACATTGTAAATTATCATTGAACATTGGCACATTGCATTTGACATGCTAATTTGCACTTATCAATGGTAAGTTGAAGTTGCAAGTATCGTTGCATGCACATATTGAAACAATTAGTAAGGCAATTTGATGTTGAGAGTGTAGTGAAGTTTGCTAATGATATTTCGCTTGCCTAAATTTAAAATTACAATTTTAACAAATTGATAAGACATTCTTTTACAAAAAAATAAACTATTGTATCGCATGGAATCATGCATTTTATTAAGCGAAAACTTACTGATGGAATTTGCGATGATTTCGCTTGCGAAGTGATACATGAGGGAAGACAAAGAGGCATACAAACGGTGGCGCAAATTGTCGCTTCCTCTGGCGTTGGTGGAAGAGTTGCAACTGTAGAGGTGGGAAGACTAGTTGAGGATAGGTAAGCCGTATATACCTGTGAATATTTTGGACTGTATACTTTCTGGCACTGTAATTGACAGAATAACATGCATTTTGGAATTGATGAATTACTCTGTGAGCATGCACTTTGACAATCTGCAAATTATGATAATCTTTGATGATGATAAAATATTCAATTCATTCAATTCAAAAATATCAAATGAGCATGTAGCATTAATTTTTTTTAATTTTAATTTGAATTTCAGCGATAGAAAATTCACTTACTTTCATAGCAGCTCTGATTGTCTCGCAATATGGCTTGCTCCGATACCGGATGTGAAGCAATTATCGGTTTTACCTGACAGCTTTCACTGCACTGTAAGTTGCAATTCGCGTTGCATGCAAGTTCATTCTGACCGGATTCAATACAATTTTGCATGTTACACTCCCTGAATGAAATAATCTATCGAGTTAAATCAGGAATGAAAATTCAAAAATCCAAATATCCTTATATCGAAGTTCTGATATCTAAGAATAATCAGACGAGAATGTTCGATACGGTTAATTAACTTTGAAAAATCTAATACATAATTAAGTTTACTCTTATTGAATTGAAATGTTCCTGTAAAATATTTGGTAAGAGAAAACTCACGTCATGCATTCATCCAAACAGGAACGTGAATCAGTTACTGATGCAAATGCAGTTGATAAAATGGCAGGTACAGGAGTTACCGGAGTAGTAACTGGTAATTGCGACACAACAGAGATTATCGATTCTGCACATGCTTTCGTGCAAGCGTGTTGACAGCTATTTAAGCAATGGACTTGCGACCAGTTCTGAGCATGGCATGTTTCCATGCATGCTATATGACATCTATCTTCGCATTTAATTGGTGGAGGTGAAAGGTCAGGTTGATAAGATGGAGTAAGCAATGTGAGAGGTTGATGAGTCGCGACGCATGCTTCTGTGCATGCTTGCTGACATATTCCAGTACAATGCGATAATGGAAAATTTCTGGAAGTGCATGATGCGATGCAACTGTTTGAACAGTTTTGATCGCAAGATGATTGGTCATTGCTGGGTTGTGACAGAGGCGGAAATGTTTGATTGTCACATATCTTAGCGCAATTTTGTTGACAGAGCAGTTTGCAAGTTTCAGGGTCCTCATGGCAATTCGAGGCGCAATTTTGTGAACATTGTAAGATACAATTCGGTGAACTGTTTGTTTGAATAGCCAATTGATATTGTGATGCTAACGTCGTCACTTCTAGAATCTCTTCTGGCGCAACTGTCGCATAAGTTATTCCACATGATTGCGAGCATATTGCTTTGCAATCTCTTTGGCACAATGAAGATGGCCAATCCCGCCGTGCACATTTTACCATGCAATCCGGAAAGCATGATTCCATGCAACTTGAAGAGGAAGATATTGTGGAATGAGGCAGTAGTATTGGCTGTGCTGGTTCTCGCATAAGTTTGACCTGAAAATCATAAAGTTTGAATAATCGAGAATTTATTATTATCTCATTCATTTAGCAGAAATTCAGGTTTAGGGAAAATTTTAGGAGAAATAAACCGGTCTGCTGATTGGTCGGCGGTAATTGGTACAAGCTTGTTGACAATTCAATGCGCAAACTGCCTGACATCTGAAAAATTATAACTTTAAGTTTCAGTCTCATTTTTTAACTTTTATAATTCTAATCATCAATTTTCTTCTTTTATCAACATTTCTTAATTCTGACAAATTATAAAGCCTTGATTTATTTACGAATTACCTTATCTCTGGTTGGTTATTCTCCATGCATGATTGCATGCATGATTTCATGCAAGGTGATTGGCACGAGCTTACCGATAATGAAACTTGATTGCAATTGCATGTTGCATTGCGTGAATATTGTTGTGACTATAAAAGTAAATTTGAATTTTTTGAAATTTTATTGGCGATCAACGAAAAGTATAAGTGAAAGTGAAGTAATTTCATTATTTCCTTTGCCTTTTCTTACTTTCAACCACTTATTGCAATATTTTCGAATTGACAAATAACTTTTGATTTCTCAAATGTAGAAAATGTACAGGTATTGTTACTTACTTGTGGACAAGTGCAAAATGGCGTTGTTTGCATACAAATGCATTGTCGTCGTAGACGTCTCATTGCATTCTGTGAATTATAAATAAACATTTTTCAATTTATAACTTTCTGGTTTGAAAGGATTTTGAAAAAAAGGAATAGTTTATCTCTGGAATGCCAATGAGAAATAAGTTTTTTTTTCTAAAATCATCTTTTCTCACCGAAATGTTTAATTCTTCCAACAATTAGAAATTAATAAAACAAATTAACAGTTCATTAAGTTAACAAGTTAAATATTTAAAGGAAAAAAAAAATTTTCCACAAATTACAAAATGATTTACTTCAAATCGATTAGCCGTTCAATAAGTTCACTTTATTGAATTCCTTTACATTTCAAGTAAATCTATTCAGTAAACTTTTTAAGGTCACAAAATGTACTGCAAGTTTTCTGCAATTTCCATTTGCAAATTTAATTTCATTTATCCTTTAAGGATAAATTTAAAGGTTTCAAGTAAAAGAAAAAAATAATTCAATTAAAATTTGAACTTACATTTGACGAATGTTTTGCAGCTAAGCAAGTAGTAAGTAGAAAGATTGAAAAAACTGTACCAATCGTACAGGTCATATTCGATTTCAGAAATTAAAATCCGAAAATTAAGAAAATTTTTAGAGAATGATTTTTTCAAAGAAAAAGAAATTCTCAAATATGAAATGGATAATTTAGTTGTTGTCCAATATATACAGCTAGTATAAACTGACCGGTTTGAGATTTTCGTTCCATTTCTCGGGAACTGGAACTGGAATATCGGTTTTACAGTTTCTCAACAAACAGATCATTCTGCATTCGAAGAAAATGGTAGAAGTAAACAGCATCACTCTACTCTAATTAGCAAATACAAACTAATTCAACTAACTCGATCTAGAATTCTCATAACTTGTGATTTTTCAATTTAAGAAAAAGAAAAAATATTTTAATCCATTAAATTGAAGACTGTATCTTTGTACAGTCTTTGTACCATAATACTTTTGTACCATAATATTTAATCAAAAATTTTAATATTTAAAAACAATTAAATTTATTCAAATGTATCCTTGTATTCTTTTGAAAATGTACCCTCTTTTATTGTTACAAACAATTTAGTTTTACTATCAAGTTTTATACATTTTATAAATTCCTAATTTGATGGGTACATTTTATGAATTCCTAATTTGATGGATAACTTTTGATAGCAAAGTTTCTTAAACTTAATTCGAATTTAATTATTCAAGAAGATAATTGCAATATTCATGATTCACTCTACATTGAATGTTCAATTTTTAAAATGAAAATACATTTTTCATGTTCTTCTTTCCAAAATTCTTTTTTCTTTTCTCATTTCAAAATTTCCTCCTGGAAATTTTAGCGCACTGAAATGAGAAATAAAATATATCAAAATACTTTCCATCTCTCATATGAAATCAATATCAATATTGATTTTTTTTCTTTAATCATTCCCATTGCTATCTTCATTCAATTTCTCTCTTTTCATTTTTTAAACTTATTTTGAAGTGAGTAAAATTTAAGTAGTCTGGTTGATTATGATATGGAGATTGTTAAGAATATCAGTAATGATATGGCATTTATAGGTTTCCATTCAATTATTTTACTAAGTCAGATGATATTTTAGTACTAAATGGGGCGCATTTGTCTTTCGTTCTTAAAGTAAATAAAATTTATGATTGTAAAGTATTTAAAGCAGTAAACTTCTTCGTTCATTCATTCCATTCTTTGTATACTTTTTCATAAAAACACAACTGGAACGTTGGAGAAGCTCTAAAATTGTTGTCTGAAAGAGGCGCTAATTGCAAAATGAAACTTCAGAATATGAGAGTCGAGTAAGTTTGAAACATTTCTTGCTATACTGATTAAATCTCAAGTAATTATTACAAAATCAGTTCTAGTCTGTTTGATTATATTGGGCAATTATTGAGCATCAGGTTGGAACTCTTGAAATGAGACTGTTTCATCAATTTGGGATAATAAACTTTAGGGAATTTCATTTTTACCATTTTTTTTTCCCTATAAATTTCTAGGAATTAATAAATCATTAGCAAATTTCGATGCATTTCTCTAACTCACAAGAAAACTTTTAATAAATTTCGATAATCCAATAAGTTACTTTTGTGAAATTAATGAAATCAAAAAAAGCTAATGAAAATTTAATTGGAAAATTAAAGTGAGGAATGAAATGTGTGGGCTGATATGGGAAAGAAACCTAAGGAAATTACAGCATAAAATTGTTCACAATAATCATTTTTGTATTATTGATTTGATATTTAACTAAGAATTGAACAGGAAAAGTGTAATATTTTGCTAGTGTAAAGTGTAATATTTGCTAGCTTAGACAGTTTTTTTTTTACCGGAAATTCAACTGAATCAAATTAGAATCGGAACGTTGGCACACTGGAACTTCTTAAACTTTCAATGTACGACGGTGATGTCAGAGTTCAAGGGCAGACTAGAAAAAAAGTTTTTTTTTTTAATTTGAAGAATTTCGTGCAAAACATAGTTTTTACGTTTTGTAAGTTAATATGAAGATTTATTGATGTTAATAAAGACTAAGCATTTTGTTTTGATTGTTTTCAGAAATTTTTTCCTTAATTTTTTTTTTTTTTGAAATCTTTTGATGCTAAACATTCCCTAGATTTCGAGCAATTTGGATATTTAAAAGTGAAATAACTTCTCTTTTCAGTTCGATCAAATCCTCATTTAATTTGAGAATTTAATAAAAAACTTTTAAGATTTTTAATTGAGGAGACGAAAGTTATAATTTCATAAGTATAATTTGATTTAAGCTTGTTGTAGAATGATTGCAAGCAAATGTTCAGGAAGCTTTTGTTAAAGTTAAAACTCGAAAGCCTCGATGTAATCATTGGAAATCACAGAAGATGATATCAGTTGATCAGTTAGAATAGATGAATTCATCTATGTTCCAATTTTGTGATTCCGACTTGATTAATTCTCGCTGGAAAGTATTTCTATTATTTATTTAATATTTTGATATAAATTATGCGGAATTAATTACAGTGCAAGCATTTGATGTACAAAAATAAGATATCAAGGTAAAGAAAAAAAAATACTTGTCATATCAAACAACATAATAGCATATATTATCGATTGATTATACAATTAAATATTATTAATAGATTAAGTTAAACAATAACAGAAATGATTTAAACATATTCAGATGAGCCATTTCGAAGAAAATTAATGAAATTACTTATCAAAAACAGACCGTGCAAATGATAACTATTTATGCTAATTAATGAATAAAGTAAAAAATTTTGATTAAATTGATAAGTATTTACGAAATATGCTTAATGGGATAATGAAATGATCTATTGAAAATTTACTAGATTTATAAATAACAATAAGGTTAATGTTACTTTTCATTTAAATAACCTAACTTTACTTTATAAAGTTAGGTTATTTAAATAATATATGAGGATTTCATATATTTAAACATATGAGGATTTCAGTTTATCGTTTATGATTTATTTATAGAAATTTTTGAAAAGTAGAAATCCCTTAACTTACCTTTAATCATTTATAAATTATATGATGAAAGTTAAAATCACCTAACTTACTTTTACTATTAAATGATTGAAAATATTCGTGTTTAAAGAAATTTCACAACGAATATAAGAGGAATGGAAAGATTGTTGGGAAGTAGTTTACAAGGATGAAAATGAAAAATGCAGCATTTTTCAAGCTGAGATAATGGAAATAAAGCATGATAATAACTTTAAATGGAATTTTCATGAGAATAACTTTGAAACTGATTAAAGATATTTTCGGTTTAATCGAAAATTAAACTTCAAAAAGAACAATATGAGAAGGATCGTTTTCTTAGTTCTTCGAACACTAAATTGATAAGAATGATAAGAAATGATAATCAAAAGAAAATTATCTTAGAATTAGTTAAAATCAGAAAAGGTAACAAAAGTTAAAAGAAGGAAAAAGCCTACTACACATCGGTAATCGTAAGACCTCGTGGCAGTACTAATGGTCCACCTTCCCTCAGTTCTTCCTCCGAGTAGTTTAATACCGATGAAACTGGTAAGGTACCATCGATCTTACAAACGGATGCTTTTGATTGCGGTGGTAATGATTCATGCTTTTGAGGATTTAATTTCGTATTCACTGAAAATGTAAAATTTAAAAAAGAACAAAGTGACGAACACCAAAAAAGGTATATTGATTATATTAGAGAAAAAACAAAAAAGATGATTTTTTCAAACCTGAAAAGTAAACGTAATTGTTCTTCCTTCAAATAAAAGTCAAGAGTTCAAGTATGGTAATACGTAATTCAGATTCCTGGTTGTGATTAATTGAGATGAATAAGGCTTACTTGATAGAGATCTGATAGTTTGAGGTACTACAGTGGCATGAGTTCGCGATGACTCGGTATCAATCTTGACAGTTTTTGATTCTCGAGATGTTCGACGTAACGATGGAACAGATAAACGTCGTTGAGTTGAAGTTTGTTGCTCGATCATAGATAATCTCGGAGTGGTGTCAAACTGTTCTGTTGTCCGATCAGCGAATTGTATTGGTATATCTTCTGGAGTATTAGTATATTTGTAAGATATCGGAAACAATAAATCGATGTAGTAATAGAGAATTGAAAAAGTTGCTGACAATTACCTTATATATTGAATTTTTAATTGTTCATTAAAAGCAGTTATAATTCGGATTAGTAAAAATGAGAGATATCGGATAGACATACCGGAAACCGGAATTGGTAATCGTGAGTTAGTGATAATTGATGAAGCGGATAGTGTACTTATTGATACACTTTCCATTAGTATTGCTTTGCATTGACATTTAGGACAGTTTGGATTTAGACATTCCGCTAAATATGCTTGCAAACATCTGAAATAAATTCATTAGCATGAATGAATTCATTAATATCAGAAATGCATGGAACGGATTACTCTATTCAGGTTTACTCTTAATCTTGAATTACTTGAAATTTTTAGAAAGTTAACTATTTGTAGATTTGGAAATTTTAGAAAAATTATAATTTTTATTTTCAACTATGGTTCCTGTTTTGTTTTGTTCGTTAGGCTATGGGAGTCAGGTTGAGAAAGTTAGTGCGAGTTATTATTTGGTGTTTTATAGTTTATTTTTTGGGATGCCCTTATTTGTTTTTGTATAGTAGTGTTCTTTTAATTTTGTTTATTTTGATTTTTTTTTTCTATTGAGTTTGTTTATTTATTGAGTTTTTGTTTTTTTGATTAAATTTCCTGTTTATTTTATACATTTGTGGTTGCCTAAGGTTTTTAAGTATTCAAGTACTTTTTAAGTATTTAAGTAGAACCTTTCATGAAAAATATGCGAGCATCGAAGTGCCTGTAGTGATTCATCACGTAATCCATAACGTTGTCCACAAAAGTTACAAAACAATTCCATTTCTTGCGTTAGCGACGTTACCGCCCGTCTTGCCAACTCTTCACTATCCTCATCGTTCAATTGATTGTAAAGATCTTGAAGTCTCAGGTGGCATTTCATCATTGCATACTAAAAATGCTAATTGTTTTAGGTTAACATTAAAAATTTAAAGATTTAAATTGTCTTTTTCTAATTTCATAAAAATTAATGAAACAATTAAAATATTAAATGAAGGCTTTTACAGAAACTTTTGCAATTACTTACCCTACAACCGATTGCTTTAGCTACTTCCAGGCATTTTTTGTTGAGTTGAATAGCCTGAAAATATTAATTAAAAGTATAAATTTACACAAATATTATACAAATAAAAAATGCTATACAATAAAAATATTATCCAATATCAAAGTAACGGATGAACTGATATTAATTTCAGGTTTAGAAGAAAAATTCAAAGGAACAAATATTATTATAATAGCATGAAAATTCACTTTTTTTTCTTTTAATTTTCAAAAATTTTTGAAATTTGAACGATTTGAAGGTAAATAATAATTTCATGCATAAAATCTTTCATATTTGTGAATATTTTTTTTTTGCTCTTAAAATCAGATTAACTGATAACATTTCTATTAGTACTAGCTGATAAGCTGATTAGCTGATTAGAGAAAGCAAACAACCTGACATTCGCATTTACCGGTATAAAATGTGCGATATTCCGAGGCTGATTTAGCCATACTACCAAGAACTAATACTTCACCCATGCGATCATTTGTTTGACGCATTATACGATATGCTTCCACGTAACGTGACCAACTTTTCTGGAAGATTCTCAAGAATATTTAATTTAATAATTGTCAAACTTTCTTTTAATGCTTTTAATTTTAAAATAAAATTGAAGAACAAATATAAATTAGTAAATTGAAAATATTTATATGTTTAAATTACTTTTACTTTTATTATCATTACTTATCATATTATCATTATCATTTAAAATATCTTATGCTTAGTATACAATTAAAATTTCCTAGAAAATATACTATTTTTGATTCAGTTTTTTTTTTTTTTGTTTGCACAATTCTTGGCTAAAAAAAAGCTTACAGTAAGAGTTTCCTTGGCTTCAGATTCACCCAAATCTCGACATATATTGGCCATAGAGCATAAGCAACGAGCATACACGGATCGATTGCCAGTTTCTTGAGCCAATTTCAATGCTTCCTGTAGAAATATTGGGTGATCACGATGATCGATGATGATGCTTCGAATTTGCTTGTCTCATTGCTGTGTAAAGGTGTTGTGGTAACTCAAGTGAGTCCTTCAAATAGAACATGCAAAATGGTTGGTTTGTCCCAGATCATCTGATATTAACATTTAAATCTTTAAACTTTAACCTTTCTAGTAATTGGAAAAAATTTTTATATTTTAGGACTAAGAATAATTTAAATCATTTATCCTATATTTAAGGATTTTAAAATATAAAATAGAAAAAAAAAAAACCTACATCACATATTACTCTTGCATTCATCAATGAACCACTTCTTCCTAGAACAACTGATAAGTGATAAAGTACAACACTTCGATATTTTGCATGCACATCATTGATCGTTACACCATCCAGTATTGCTAATGCATTTTGCAAGAATAAAATCGCCTTCGATAAATCTCTAATATTTGCAATTTAACAGTTATAAATTGATAAATATTGTTGCTTTTTTTTCTTTTAATTTAAATTTAAAATTATTTAATTAAAATTATTTTTGCTAAATTTTACCAAAGAATATTCTGAAATATATGAGTTAAAGTATTATTATCTACCAAAGTTAATTATCAGAAAAATCAATAAATTAAACTAGCTAGCATTTTTGAATTTTTTCTTATCTACTTAATAAAAATTAATCTTATCATCATAATCTCAAACCTTTTAAGCATAAAAATCAATATGATATAATAAAGTAGAAAACCTGAGCAAAGTGAAGAGTACACCAATTCCAACACATACTTGCAATTCCAATAATCGATCAGAATATTGATTTGCGACAGACATTGCTTTTTCAAATGCTTCTAAACTTGCTTGAAATCGACTGAAGCCAAGTTGCGATAAACCCACAACTATGATGCATAAAATAAAACTTTTCTTGATTACAAAAATTTTAATTTTATTTTAATATATAATTTCTGATCATATCATTTATCAATATTCTATCTTAATAAATTTAATTTATATATTAATATCTTTTCCTAACTTTATTGATTAGTGTTATTATCAAAGTTGCTTGAAATCGACTAAATCTAAGTTAGAAACTAGAAATTACGCAAATTTGAAATCTCTTTTAATAATTTAATGATTTATCCAGGTATCCTTTTTTCGCTCAATACTTTTGGTAGAGATTTTTTTTTTACTTTGAAAGAAAATAAATGAGACCGAGATGAGCATGACCGGGAGTTCCTGGATCTATGCTTGCATGCTGTAAACTGGCACGACCATAGCTAATTGCTTTACCAAAATCAGCCAATCGTTCATATGCTTTAGCCAAATTCAGAAATGCTTCACTTTTCATGAATTCATCTCGTTGAGTATTTGCTAATTCCGTTTGCTGTAAAGCGTACCGTAACATTTGCTTGTAATTGCCTGCGTCACAGTACGCTTGCGTCATATATCCAAGCGTTATGAAACGATCTTCCGCATTTCTGCAAATAAAAATGGCACATTCTGGAAAATTAATTTAATAGATTTGTTGTCCTTAATAATATTTAAAGAAAAAATGATAAGAATGAAAATTTTGATCAAGAGTGATGTCAAGAAATCAATCGATTGAACACTTTTGAATTTTAAAAATTCATAGACGATTGAATATTTATGTACTCTAAACCATTTTATCAATCAATAATTCTATTTATGTTATCTAAACCATTTTATCAATCAATAATTCTATTTATGTTATCTAAATCATTTTATCAATCAATAATTCTATTTATGTAATCTAAATCATTTTATCAATCAATAATTCTATTTATATAATTTAAATCATTTTATCAATCAATAATTCCAAGTCATTTATTGACAAGAAATTAAATTTCTTCTGAATTTCTTTAATAATCATTATTTTTGAATTATCATTGTACATTTAGAGCGATTTACGATAATTAAAAAAAAAAAAGTATGATTATAAAATTTAACTTACGTAAGTCGTCGAAGAGCAGCATGCCAACGAGCAATAGCTTGCTGATGGCGTCGTTGATGATAGAGTTTAACGCCTGAATGCATGTGATGCTTGGCGATACGTTGACCCATCGATGACCAATTCTTCTCAATTCTAATACCCATTAGAAACGTTGTTGTAACCTCTGAACTAACCAGTTATTTTTCATTTCTTTTATCTGAAAAAAGAAAAAAAACAGTATTTGAATTAAATTTTCACTTTATTTTCTCTACAATGATAAACAATAACTTTAATTACAACTTTTGTAAACATTTAACTCTTTCAATGATTTCTTATTGATTAGCTTCGATGCTATCATTTCGTTTCAAATTTTTGAAAAGGAATTTAAAAGTTACTCCTCTTGTAACGTTATTGATTTCGATCCATTCTATTTGTATTAAAGTATTAAAGGTCAGAGGTTAGAATTATTCATGCGAAATACTTACTATTGAACTATTTTCACCTGAATTTAGTTTGTTTGAAAAGTAGAATTTTACGAAATCTCACTCGCGACAAACTTAGAATTTTAAAAAAATATTGAATGCGTGTTATATTTATCTTCAAGAAAATATTTCAATTTCAATTTAATACTGTTATAAATTCTGTTTGTTTTTTGAAAAATTAAATTATTTCTATATTGATCAATGATAAATTAATAATATAATTAATATTTTATCAATTCCGAATTAACAATATGACAATAAACATATGTTTAAACTATCTATCCTGAAATTAAATTCTATCAGAAGTACGATTATCATTTCCTATCAACCTGACAAAATTCTAATTTTTACAGGAATTTAACTAAAATAAAATGAGCATTTATTACGGTCGTATTAATTCGAGATAGAAATTAAAAATATGTATTTATTAGAGTAAACAGTTCCAGTAAACAGTAAACAATTCAGATGGAAATTGAAACAGTTAACTTCCTCATTTCTATGGTAACAATAAATTCGTTGAAATCCTTAAAATGTCTTAACTGAGCATGCCTTAAATAATCAGCCAGAAATTCTAAAATTTATTTATGCAATTATCTGAAGCCATAGCTTCTTATTTAAATCTTTTTAGCTATAAACTAGGCTTTAACTACTTGTATTTTGAATTGAGGAAATCATTGTATGGAAAATTCCAACGAAATGCAGTAATGAAAGGCTAAAATAGGATTAAAAGAAGGAAGGAAAATGGGAAAAGCTTTTTCTGAAAAAAGGAAGAAAACTTTCATTCACCGTATAGCACAATTAATCATTTTAGGATTTAAATTCCAAGTTAGCCTCTAATTTATTCATAGTCAACTTTTATACAATCAATACGTTTAAATGGAATGGAATAGAATGAGAAAATCATTCAGGAACTTTTCTCAATCAGTAAAATTTTTAATGAGTCAAATTGAAACAGATGAAAATAAGTGAAGTGGAATGAAAAGTATTAAAACGAATTTGTAAAAAAAAAATTACTGATGACTTGATGAATTTGAAAAGTCTGTTATAATTTACAAAATAATAATACAAAATACTATTTTGTAATATTTAAATGAAGAATAGTACTATATTGATTTTTGTTTTAAATAAGAGAAATAAAATAAAGTAAAGAATAAAATAAATTGAAGGTAAATGAAACTTTTCAATGAAATAATTCGATTTTTGATTGGATTTTTGGGAAATTTTAATTTTTCATTTTCTCCTAATAAAATAAAAAATGGAATATTCGTTTCAGAAAACTGCAAAAAATTTCTCTTGTTTGATAAACCTAAGGAAATTATAAAATACTTTATATCTACGTGATATTACTGTACGTCTAAGTTATATTCCATTCATTCACTTACTTTATGTCTACGTGATATCTTAGCACGTATACGTGTTTTCATTAACTTTCTCTGCACGATTTATTATTGATTACTGTATATTTAAATGATTCCTCGTTCACTTACCACCCAACGTAGGACACGTATTGTTACTTACGTTGGCAATTAATTTCGAGTAATCCAATCAACCAAAAAGTATTTACACTAATCCAAAAGAATTTTCCACAATATCTCTAGTAATTTTGAAATAAATTAAATTAAAACTAATTTCGCTTGAAATTCTATTATGCTGAATGCATAAGCAGCTAACGTGCAGTATGAAATGCACGCAGCTATTGCAAGTAAGTAATATTTCAATGTGATGTATTATTTGTTTTTACCGCAAATACTTGAGAAATGCTAAGTGTTGAAAAGTGAAAGAATCATTTGAAAAGAATGAAAAGAATTTAGAAATTTGACATTAAATGCATTTTAAGTGGAAATTTCAAGAAAAAAAAAAGCATAAGTGATATATATGTGAAGTGAGAAATTTTCAACATTTTTGCCCTCTGATCAGTTGTTTTCACTGATTTCAAAAAACTTGCCTAAAATATTTATCAGTTGTTATCAGTAGTTAACGAAACCTAGTGAAAGTGAGGACATTAAATGAAAGCATCTATGCTATTTGAAACTTTTGATAAAAGTATACTGAATATTAGCCTTAAATAGTAATTAGAAGTTCAATAGATTTTTTAACCGATATGTCTAACTAAGTTTATTTGCTTTAAGAAATAGGAAAAAGTTTTCCTCTCCTAACATAAGTTCTATTCTTCATTTGAAAAAGTAATTTCGCTAAGTTTCATATGCATGAAATTTTCTCCTTTATTCCTCTTTACTTTTCTTTTCTACTATAAAACTTTTAACAAGAGAAGTAAAGTAATTCTTCTACACAAAAAGATAAAATGATTATTTACTTTTTCCTTGAAACAATGAATTATTTAATTTTAATCAAAATAACAAAATTATTATTCATAATTTGTTTTCTCATTCAGCTAAATACTTAATGAAACGGAAAGTTTACTTATGTTTGTATGATTTGTAGTTTGTTGAAAAAAGATTATTTACCTTTTTTTACAAAAATGATTTTAAAAATAGATAATATTGAGATTTTTAGACATAAATCAAAATTTATTTACATAAGGAATAATTTAATTTGGACAGGCATGGAAGACTTACTGTAAAATTCATTTATCAAATCTTCTGAAATGAAATTTTCATTCATCTCAATCAAAATTACTTATTGATTTTTATTTTTAGCTAAAAATGAGTCAGTAATTTCAATTTCAAATTTAAACAATCATTTTATGATTCAATTGGGAATTGAAATGAGAGATAAGTACTTTTCTTTTTTAAACCATTTTTCTAACTCATTTTAGTCCTATTCTTTTTCTTAATTATATCCTATAAGAACTGGGAGTGATTGAATATCCCATATGCTTTGTTTTAAAAGCAGAGGAGTAATTACTTTTTAGAGAAGAGACGAAAATTTCAAATAGATCTTTAAATTTGAAAAAAATTTTCAATTTATTTTACATGAGTACAATTAGATAGATTAAGGATGCATGAAAAGATGGGATAAAGAAAATTTTTCTTCTGCACAAAAATTACTATTAAATATTTTAAGGTTTCAATAACAGTCTTTCGATGGTTACAATTGTAAAATCCTAAAAAAATTTTTGACCTCGTTAAAAATTTAAATACTGAAAAATATTTCCAATAAATGTGAATATTAAGTATAAAAATGTTATTGAAAGTTTTAAAATTCACTTCAATTTCAAGAAAGACCTCATAGTTGTCAATTGAATGCTTGAAGAGAATGCGTACGCACACGTAAATATTTCATTAATGCGTACGTACACGTAAATATTTCATTAGAAAGGATACTTTGTTGCACATATCAAAGTGATAAACTTATCATAATTAATTTGTTTTGTAAGATTTTTAAATTATTAGGAAGAAATTATCAAGCAAACTTTTATTAAACTTTAATTTTTCACTAATTCTCTTTTTTAGCTTTCATCATTTATTTAAAGGCTCCTAGTTTCTTAGTTTTTTTTGCAGCAATATCAGAAACAAAGTTTGACAATTTAATTAATTATTAGAATAATGAATTAGGTAATGGTAAATTCATAAAATATATTTATTACCTGAGGAATCGTATTTTAGTTATAAACAAAATTATTATGATAATTTTTTTTTAAAAATTAATTTGTACCTTGATTTGAGTTATTTCTTTAAAAAATTTTTGATGATAAACGCTATCCTACTATTATTATCCAATAGTGTGATATTCACCTCAACTTTTTATCAAAATATTAGGAAGGATTTCCTCGAGAAATTTCTCGAGACTAAATTTTAATTATAAATATTTCTAATATTTTATGAATTATTTGCAAAATGCAAAATATTTTTTACCATACACCAGATCCACCAGATAACTTTATACTGATACATAAGCCAGATATTCTCATCAATCATCCATCTCTCATTCTTTAACGTCATCAAGGTAAATTCTCGTCCTTACCTAATGATCATCAAAAGGTAATTTTCCATTCTTAGTAAATCTCCTCCTCCTCATCAGTTTATCTATAAAATGTTAGAAATTTTTTCAAGGCGAACTTGCTAGCCAGCATATGCAACCAATTAAGGTAACGTATGGAAAATTTACAATATTAGCCTAGGAGCCCAGTTCTCATCCAGTGGAATGGATCAGGTCCTGAGACGCAGATCCAACTACGTGCTTTTTAACCGCAGCAATGACGATATACACTTTGAGAGCTGGAATTACCGCGGCTACTGGTATTACCGCGCTGGAATTACCGCGGCTACTGGTATTACCGCGCTGGAATTACCGCGGCTGCTACCCCGTTACCTTACTGTATCATTGCTGTTTTACAAATAAACTGTCATTTCAATCTTCCTCTACCACAATTCCGCGAATTCCTGCACTAATCAATCCATAAGATATCTCCATCAAAGTTAACCAACGCTCAAATCAGCGACATTAATTTAATCCAAATTCCATTACAAAATTAGTTTATCAGTGAATCCCGAAGTTTATCAGTGAATCCCGAATCAATGATTCATTCTGAATGAATTAAATTAAAAAATTAAATGGCTTACACATTCAATGCTTGTTTCTTCATTGAAATAATAGCTATTAAAGTTACGATAACTAAGAATACTATAAGACATTTTCTATGCTAATACAACTAGCTAAGCATTTCTATCAAAACAATCTTATCAAATATTATTTATTTATTGAAAAGTATTAGAGAGTATGACGAGATGTCGGATATGCTTTGATGATAATGTGGAAGTGATAAGATAACTGAAATATCAGATTGGGGAAGATAGATGATTATTGGTTGATTGTTGATCATCACTCGATACAATTGCTGGAGAAGTGAAATAAATTTCTTTAACTTTTAACCTAACATATTCCAATTCAAATTTTCATTTGCATGTGCAATATATTCTTTTATATAATTTTACGCTTTCAGTAAAATTTAAAATTAAAAAATGATGATGAAACAGGTTTTGTATTATTAAATATTCGAATTATTAAATAATTATAATAGTGATAATAATCATTGATAATAATATCTACGTAATTGTTGATTAAGATCAGAAGTAATTTTAGTTTCATTTTAGGAAAATAAATGATTTTGAATGTTTATTGATAATAATATAAAAATAATTAATTATAATAGTGATAATAATTACTGATAGTGATAATAATAATAATACCATTAGTAATAATATTTAAAATTATTAAAATAATAATTGCAATAAATAATGATAACAATAAGACTATTAATAATAATAATTACCTTTATTACTAAAATAATAATAGTAAATATGACAATAAGGCTATTACTAATAGTAATAATAATAATAAGAGCCAAAAAATGTTTACTTAATTTTACTTTAAAAAATTTTAGAAACCTTTGTATGTAGAAAGTAAAATAGGCAATTTTTCTCCTTCTCTTGCAGTTATAACAAAAAAAAAAAAAGAGCCTAAAGAACTTCAAAAAGATGAGGAATGAAGAAAGTAATCAAAAAAAATTCAACCATTTTTTAGATTGATAAATGATATCTATACATTGCTGAAGCAGCAATGATTGATTGATTTATTGATTGATTGATTTATTGATAGGATTTGATTAACTTTTATGATTTAAGATGGATTTATTCTCTTCCCATATTTTTTCTTTTTCTCTTTTTTACTCATTTGTTAGAATGATTTTACTGATTGTATTCCTAAATCCGATTGTAAGTTTTTTCTGAATTAATTATTTAATCATTCATTAATTATTCCTAATTATGCATGGATAAATATTATTAACAAAACTAGTTAGCTAGTTAATAAGTGTAAATTGAAGTGATAGAAAATATGAAATGATGCTAAAGAACAAGCCGTATCCATATTCAATCCCGCTATACAGGTAATTCAGGTTAATTGGAGACAGCCTAGTTTCTTCAGGGG
This sequence comes from Cruorifilaria tuberocauda, assembly GCA_013365365.1. Classification (NCBI taxonomy): domain Eukaryota; kingdom Metazoa; phylum Nematoda; class Chromadorea; order Rhabditida; family Onchocercidae; genus Cruorifilaria; species Cruorifilaria tuberocauda. The sequence continues at coordinate 20,966 of JABVXU010000313.1, forward strand.
ATTCTTCTGAAATGTTATATGTGTTAATAATATAATAGCTTTTACTAGATTTAGATTTCTTCTCTTCTCTATAGGAAAGCCTACGACATTTCCGCTTTTATGGTGCAAAAATAGGAAAGCCTATGACATTTCCGCTTTCATGGTGCAAGAAATTTACATAATATAGATGAGCATATTTCAAAGTACAAACATATATTCAAGATTTATCATCAAATAAGCTGAATAAGTTGAGTTTAAAGAAGCAAGAAAGGATTGAGGCGAATTTTAGGAGATATTTGAGAATTAGAATTAAAGTTTTGAACTTTTTAAATTTATAAACAGTTTGAATTATAAATTTTGCATGAACTTTGCTTATAAATTAATTCAAAATGCGATATATGAAACGATATTTTAGATTAAAATCAATTGAAATGAGATTGATTAAACTCATTCATATTCATTCAATTTATTTTCACCATTGATTAATAATATATGAAAAAAAAAAGAAACCTAATTTGAATTAAAATAATTTAGAATATTGGAAATTTATTTTCATGAAGCGTTAAATTTCATAAAATTCTTAAATATATTGTGATTGGGCTATCGTGGAATAAATACGGAGAGAATTACTTTCTTCCATAAACAGATTTCCAACTTTTAATCAATATAAACAAAAATTTTTTTTTTAAAAATGATTATCAAAATCTTACAAATGAGAAGTTATTCGTAAATAAATTAACTCATAAATGAAAGTTAACTGTAAATTAAAGTTTAATTAACGGTTTGAAGTTAAGAGAAGTTTGATGGAAGCATAGAGAAGAATGGAATGAAGATGGACGACGAACTCTTACTGATTGGCAGCAGCTGTGCAAGAGTAAGATTTATTCGAGAATGTTTCCAACAATTTCATATACTATTTTCGAAATTTTTGAAATATGAGGAGTGAAGTGTATTTGAAATTACATTATTCCAAATTAATTTCCAAAGCAGTATTGAAGTTATTCGAATGAATTACTCATGAATGATAACTCTGTTAAATTATCAATTTCAAGCAAGCATCCATGATATAATATTCTTATCTGCGCGATAGATATGAATAGGAAAAATTATGTGATGCATTTAAAATAAGTTAAAATGATAAATGATAAATAAAATGGAGAAAAAATTTCGATCGGTTAAATTAACAGAAATAAATTGATAAGCTAAGCTTCATGATTTATTTATCAACTAAACTCTGCGATAAGATATCATTTTCATTTCGTTTGAAAATTATAACTTTTCCTCTGCGATCACTTTTTTACATAAATTAAATAAACTTGCAAAACAAGAAAACTTTTTTGTTAAAGAAAGAAAATGAATGTTATCAGATGATAACAGAAACATTCGAAGAGAATGTCAATAGTTCAAAGATAAGCTAATGAAAAAGAAAAAAAAGAGTATAAGGGAAGTTTTGTTTTTTTTTTTTTTTTTTTTTACAGTGAAACTTGTTTACTTACAATTTGTAATGAATGGATGGAAGAGAGAGAATTTGGAGAGAGAGAGAGAGAGAGAAAGGAGAAGAGAAAATTGGCTAACAAATGATTGGTGAAGCTTTTTGATGTTTGTCTAATTCTCAACCTGAATTTGATTTGAGTGGAATGAACTCATTAAGACGGATGAATGAGCAGCTGCTCATATTCCATCCATTTCTATATATTTCAGGAATGTTGTTGGTTAGTTACATTTTTAAAATACCAAAAAAAAAATTTTTTTTTTTTTGAAATTTGAAAATTATAATATTATCGCTTGAATGTAGATAGATCTTCAAGCATTATTGATTTATTATGTACTATTTAAAAAGCTTTCATAATTTAAAAAAAAAAAGAATGAAAGTTATAATCTGAATGAATTATTCTTATCAGGTTTCAAAGTATCATGATAATCTAATTGATTTATGGATAATTTAATTAATCATGATTAATTTTAAGCGAGTAGTGAGCGATCAGTAAAACTTTATTGTTGCTATCAAAAATTGATCTATTTTCCTGCTTTGAATAGTTTAATTTAGCAATTAACTTTTCTTAATTATTTCAAAACTTAAATAAGTTTGCATTAGTAAGTAAATTTACCTCTATTAAGTTTAAATTGCAGAATTTAATTGATTTTATGAATTTATTGAGTTTCAAAATGAATTATTTTAAACAATAAACAGTCTAAAGTGTGAAAAATAGAAAGAATACGATTAAATAAAAGTAAATAGACTGAATACCATGAAATAAATAATGCCAAATGAAATTCAGGTAAGTATTTGAATAATAATTCATTCACACAAGTATTTTAAGAAAACTCAAAAATGCTTAATTTCTAATATTAACTTTAGTAATTAACTAATTACTTTAATATTTAATTACTTTAATAATTTAATAATTTACTTTAATTTCAGCAAATATCATGAATCACTGTTCATTTTTTGCTTAATAATTAAATGTGGTTTGATCTCTATTAAAGTACAAAATTTAAATTACGCAAAATGTTTAACAATTGATAAATAGTTAATTTTTCCAACTATGGTAAACATTGAAAAAGAAAAAACAGGTCAAATTGATTATCAAAAAAAGCGAGTAAATTCTTTTTTGCATGCAAAAAAAAAACAAATATCACTAAATGATAAATTTATATCATATCATATCATTCTCTATTATCATTTCATGAATTTATTATAAATGAATAATCATTCATGGATTTTCACTTTATAAACATTCGACTAAGAATTATCTTGTGACCTGTAATTGTCCTATTATACAATTACAAAATATCTCCTTGAAATTTAGGACGTCCTTGGAAATTTTCGCATTTAATACAAGAAAATATTCAATGCTTCGATTTAGTGCTACTTTTCATTCCTTTCTTTGCACAAAATTCGAAATAAATTTCTTGTCCTAAAAAATTTTGAAATGAAATTTGATTGTTATCAGTTATCGATTAGGTTTATTGAAAGTTTTTTTTTTCTCTTAATATCCGATCAATAATGTGATCGAAATCTAAATTTGTCATTTATTAATTAAATTGAAATTTCCATGATTTTTCTAACAAAGAAACTGTATTATATTATATTTTTTTATATCGTATCGAAATATTTGCTAGAACGAATAGGTCTTTTGATTTTTGTAATTACTACAGTACTAGTAATATGATAATACAGTTATAATACAATTAAACATAATACAGTTAACAGATAATACATAATACATAATATATAATACAGTTAATACAGCAATACGGTAATACAGTTAATACAGCAATACGGTAATACAGTTACTGTTTTTTTGCTTTTTATTTCTAAATTATCTGATATTTGACCACTTATTTAGAAATTAGTAATAACTATTTTAACGCAAAAATCCCAAAGAGGTCATAATACTAGAAATATACTTATACTTATATATAAGAAATATGCTTATAATATTAGAAAATTTTACAGCAAAATTACCTGAAATTTCATTATTCCCATTTTTCCATTTCAGTTATTTACTGTAATGAAATGAATATTTTGAAATATTCCAGGTGATTAGTAAATAATGGATTATTTATTGCCACCTGAAGAAGTATCACCAAGCGAAGCAATCATTCGACAACGCATTAATTTTTGCTTTCGATTCATAATTGCTTTATTTTTTAATTATCAAACATTCGACTTCTTATTTAGTCCAATTTGGATTCATGGATATATTTGGTATGAAATTTATTATTGAACTTTTAAATGTTCCATTTTTTTCATTTCAGATATTTTACTTTAAGCGGCTTCATAAAATTTGGATATATTGCAAAATTATTCATTTCTTATAATCGATCAAACCTCAAGCAAACTTTTTTTTTTTAAAAAAAAAAATCAAACACAATTAATTTACGCAAACAATTTTTTAAACTTCGTCACATTCTATTAGATCACAATGACAATAATTTTAATTTAAGAAATTGAAGCTAATTTCAAAAAATGAAATTTTGATTAAGTAAATCATTTAAAGTATTGAATTAAATTTTGTTTCCTATCTAATAATTAATAACAATTATTATATTAATATTATAGATAGAATGATATGAAAATAAAAGTTAAAATTTTCAAAGAAGTAAATTATAAAACTTACAAATTTTAGAATTTTAGAATCCAACTAACGGACCTGAAATTTTTCAAAGTTGTATTGAAGTCATCTAAATGATGAATTAATATTTGATTGAAGCAGACATCCTGAAATGCTTCGTTTGATTTTGTGTTAGGATAAAATGAAGTCATAGCTCAATGAATGTAGGAGTGCTTTCCGTAAAGAGAAAGAAGTTTCAGGTCACTGAATCAGAAAACTGACCTGGAAGTTAGCAGTAAATCAGCTGGTGATATCCTTCAACATCAGTTATCAGTTTGCGGCTATTCAGAGCGTATCATTTATTCCACTCTTCTTGTCTTCATGATATGGATCTTCTTACTGTAAGCTTATTAAATCATTCGAAATAATTCGAAGTAAAGAGAAAGAAAAGAAAAGAAGGAATTACTTAAAGTTTATAAGAAAGTAAAGTTACTCAAGTATCTTTCAGTAATTCCGGTTTTCGGAATAAAAATCGGACAGTCTGGCAGCTTTTGCAACTTTCCGTAATGATCGGAGTGCTTACTGCAAATTTACGTTTCCTACAAATAAAACAACGTTTGTATTCAGCCATACACGAAGGATTTTACGCATATCTTGTAACCTTCATTACAGGTTATATAAACTTTTAGTTAAAATGAAATTGCATCAAATTAAAGTTAAATCATTTCAAGTAGAATTACCTTATGATTAATACCAAAATTATTTGCAATAAATAAACATCAAAGTAGTTATTTACCTTTTTTTTCAGGATTAGTACTAACATTACAAGTAAACGAAAGATTTAACACTTCGAGTATGGAAGTGAAACCGGATAACAGGTCTTCGATCGTAACGTCGAATCTAGAGTCGGCGACAAAAAAGTTGTTGTAATTAAGTGAGAATTAATTCAATTCAAGAATTATTTATGACGAGAAACCTGTATTTCAGGTAAAATCCATTTCCAATGATACAGTATTATCTGTTTAATATAAATATGAAGAATTAAGTATCAAAAATTCAATTTATTTGTTTGCTTAAAAACGATTTCAATTTTTTATTTGCAATTCCAATTAATTAATTTTATGCAATGAACTTTCTTAACTTAAGAATATTGTAATATATTCTAAGTAACTGAAATGATAACAGATGTTCATTTACAATATTCATTTCCATTCAAACCTTATATGAACGAGTAAAAGTAAAGTACAACTACAATCATCGGTTACAATTTCACAAAATATATTCTTTAAACTGTATTAGAAAAGATTTATTATAGATTTTATTAGCATCTATGCGTGATAAGTATATTACTGTAATTGTTGAAACTCTGTTCGTAGCTAAATAAAAGCATTTCAATTTTCAATCCATGCAATTTAAGATTCGAACTAAAAGTTTAATTTTTAATTGATTTCCTAAATTGATTTACTTGTTATATATCGAGTTATTGTGAAAAAATCTTTAATAAAACTTCGCAAAATTTCATGGAACATTTTTAAAACTGTAATTTATCCTAGAATTACATATTTATCATTGAGCTTCTAGGATAACAATGATAAAAATGATTATCATTTTGAGCTACTTCGAATTACTTTTTAACTAAATTAATTCGTTATATTTGATTGGCTGGTGAGAATGGATGAAACGATTGAACAAATTAATAGTTAAATACAGTTAGATCACATTTAAGACAATGATGAAGTCGAAAATTACCTAAATAGGTTGTAATTGATCATACAATATATCAAGGATATCAAGGATTCAATCATTTTTGAATTAACTCTGAATTGTCTTAATACTGAATGAAAAAGTTAATATCGAATTTAATACTGAATTATAATTCCTTTCTTTTTTCTGTTTCAGTTTTACTGATATTGAAAATAATTCAGATTACTAAAATTGTTTGTAAAAACGATCAAATTATTAAAATGAAAAATAAAATAACTCTAATAATCATAATCATTAATTTGATAATCACTCTTTTTCTCAAATTATTTCAATAAGAATTTCAGGTGTAATTTCAATAATGAAAGATGAGATAGATGTCTGACCGTGATGATGATTAGTTAAATGGCCTAATATTTTATTTAGCCTTATCCACTTCTTTCCTGTTGCCTCGTCATCACTGATATACTCAAATCTACCATTAATGATTAACCAAAAACTGAATTTGAAATTGAATCCATCACCACTACTGATAACCATCACGTCCTCTTTCTTCTTCATTGGCATCTTTTGGACCGTAATTGTCCACTAATTCGACATGTTCCGCTATCCGAGGTTGAGAAATAGACGGATTCAGGAGAATAACCGAGTCGACATTCTGACAAACACATATTCCCGGTTCTCCTGAAATTAACTTTCCCAAAGAGATCATGAAAAGGAGGATCGAAATAACAAGAATACAAATTTCAATCTGTTCCAAATTCTATTTTTGCCGCTTATATAAACTTACCTGGTGGTCCTTGTTCACCTGGCGGACCTTCTGGACCGGGATATCCGGGCTCGCCTGGTTCACCTGGTAAGCCTGGCCAACCACGTTCGCCTTGTGGTCCTAAAATTAGTCTGTCTTGTTTGCGATACAATTTATGTAATAAGAGGGAGCTTTCAAAGAAAAATAAACTGGCCTGTCATTCCATTTCGACCAGGTAGTCCTGGAAGGCCAGGAGCGCCAACGGGTCCAACTGGTCCTGGATCCCCAGGTGGGCCTTCTTTAAGTTCACCTTCTGGTGTTGGGCCCTTATCACCTGGCATACCTGGACCGCCTTGAAAACCTGGTGGACCTTGTGGTCCCGGTTCACCTGGTGCACCATCTTCACCATCTTTACCTAAAAAAAATTAAAAATGAAATCGGAGTATACAACGAAAGAAAGCTCTTTGAATAAATTTAAATTAAACCTACCTTTTGCTCCAGGTTCACCAACTGGACCTGGATCACCCGGAAATCCAGGCCAACCTTTGATACCCGGAGGACCTTTTGGACATGGGCGACACGGTGGAGGTGGTCGATTTATGTGTATTGGACATGTCTGGTTTGGAGTTGTTCCAGGAATACCAGGTCTTCCTGCTGGTCCTGGAGCTCCAGGTTTGCCCGGTGCACCTCCTGCACCACGTGGTCCTGGTGGACCAGGAATACAGCAACCTGGACATTCTGTTTCAATTGGTACACCGGCTACTTCATCCACCATGGAATTCCCGTGAAGCTGATTCAATCCCTGCAAAAAAAAGAAATAAGAAATCATATTCTAATAATTAACAAACATCTACAGCCAACAAGGAAGAATTACCAGTATTAGGAACATTTATTCAAGAACCAAGAATCATAAAAAATAACCTGATAATCATCACTCTGATCATAAGTTTGACGTTTCGTCCTATTTAAAGCATTGTATGATTTGCCTCGTTCAACTTCCAGTAACGCTTCTTCATTTGAATGCTATAATTTAGTAATGATACATGCCTAAATTACTGAAATCAAATTTCAAACAAAAAGAAACTTTAAAACTTTACATCTTTTATTGATCGAATTATGTAGTAAATTTCCTTGGAAAAAAAAAGTTTAATTTAAGAAATAAGAAAAATTTTTTTCTAATAATTTACCTCGCAGAATAGCATTCCATTATCAACATAATCAATGGTTGCTTGAACATTATTGTACATGAGAGGTAATGCAATGCATAAAATTAAAAGTGATAAGAAACTACAAGCAATTTGTAGACCGGTGACAAAGTGATACATCCGTTGTCGCATTGTCTGAACTGATAGGTAGGACGGTTCCATGCTATATTAAATCTTACTTATCATTCATTTGATAAATACCTCTTTAAATTTATCAAATATCTAATCATAATTAAATATTTTCATTTAAAATTAAAAAACCATAGATAGGGTCAGATAAAAATCAATTTAATAAATAAGAAAACCTTTCGGTGCTCTCGTATTGCTTCATAATGTTTAAATGAATTCAACCAATTGGTTGATTTTGGTCCACTTTTTGTCTCAGTTTTGATTAACTGGCAATTATAGGCTGATTTTACAAGATTGTACGATGAACGATGGCCTAAAAAGATTTAACTTTAAGTTTAAAAAAAAATTAAAATATGAATTAAAATTAAATTAAATTATTATCAAATTAAAAATTAAATTAAAAAAATACCTAAGAGAGAAATATAATAAATCAAAAAACTTTTTTTGGTCAATAAAATATGATTCAATTTTCCATTCTCTCTACTTTATACATAAAAAAATTTTAATACTGAAATGTATAAAATTAAACTTTGAACTTTGAACTCGTAGTTCATCAAATAATAGCAGGGGATAGTGAGACTATTCGATTAATAAAATATATCTAAAGAGACAAGTCGTCGAATTGTTGACAATTACGGAAATTACGGTAGAATGAAGCATAAGCAGGAATTCAGGATTGTATGAGGAAGGATAAACCTGTTTGAAAGGCGCTAATTCGTCGTACACAAAATTTTCCAAATTTTCTAATTAATTCTCGGCCTGTTTTACGTTTGCTTTCTTTGCTATCACCTTGTGTTGACTTTGTTATTTTCACTTTACGCACGTCGTTTTCTAACTTTCTGAATTAGTTCTTTTAATTAAATTCAAAAATTTTTTTTCTTGACAAAAATCAGAAAAGCAGTAAAAATAGTTTGAGATAAAATTTTACCTAAAAACAGTTGAAATTCAAATTTTTTGATAGAAGTTGAAGATTTCAATTAAATTATTTACTTATTGTTATTTTTTGTTGTTTGATGAAGCCTTCTTTCGTGTTTGACTTGCTTAACAGTTCGCCGTTTCTTAAGTTCACTTTTCTCCGATTTCTCTTTACACCTTTGTAAGCTAACCTTTTCACTGCTTTCAGAAGTGAACTTTCGTCTATCGTGCTGCAAAACTTATGATCCGATATCAGAACTTATGATCATGATATCAAAACTTTTAGCTTATAATTATGATATTCTACATTCAAGCATCATTTAGAAAAAAAATTACTGTTGTAATTTAAATTCCACTTTAAAACTTAACTGTATAAATTCATTATAACATGATATATTTTGTATAATAAAATTTGATGATAAGGAAATAATTTAATTTAATTATCAGTCACATTTCATATTTCATTCAACTACATTTAATGTAAAATAACTGCATGCTTTTAATTCTCATGAATTAATTTCGTTAATTTAAATTATCAATTTTAGATAATAAAAATATTTGTAACGTAATTTAATTCTTAAAGAAATGTAAACAAAAATAATTTTCAAAATGAAAAATATCGAAATTAGAATAGAATGCATAAAATTACCTTTTTCGAAATACGATCTGATCTTTTAGCAAGATTAAGTGCGAATTTCGCAGTTGCCGCAAATGTAAAATCGCTAGATGTTGATGATACAATAATTGGCTTTGATATTTTTGTGGTGATGATATCTTCAACGGTATCACTTTCTGGTTTATCGATATCTACCGTTAACGGTGGTGCTGCTGCTGCTGGTGCTGTTGGTGACACTGATTGCCCTATACGATGAGCAGGTAGTGACATTCAGTGTTAACGGTACGACGACCTAAATTATCAATTTAATGTATGCCAGGTCAACCCAAATCAACTTCCTCTTATTCATCGTTAACTCATCTCACTTTATCATTCGCTAAATTAAGTTAAAGTATGAATTTTTAGAATGAAATTTAAGAATTCCGGAAGAATTGATGAGATAAAATAGAATTTAAAATGCATGGGAAAATTTGAATAGAAAGGTTGTTCAAGGTCACTTGATCTATTTATAACGGAGAAATTAACAAGTAATTTAGAATGGTAAAAAAAAAAGAATTCAATAAAACTTTCTATGAATAATACAGAGAAACTGTTCGGTTGAATACAATACATTGTATTGTACTGTATTTGAACGGTCAATAAACTCATCTACCTCTCTTTTCCCTCATTCTTTGCTAGAAAATACCACGAATATTTGACCTGATAAAATTTATTAGTCTTTTCAGATGAACTTTCGATTAATTTGATTCGTGAAAAAATTTTTATTCTTTGAGGAATTTACTGAATTATCAAGGAAATAACTTGAGGTTTAGTTAGAGAAAGTTAAAAGAAGTTAATTTCTGAGGTGCATTATGGAATGAAAACATATCAGATACTGTCAAAGTAAAGTTGGATATTTTGCAAATATTAGTATTCGTCACATTTAACTCTTCAAATTTCGGAAGGAACTGAAAAATTAAAGTATAACTGACTTTATTGAAGTAATTGAAGTATAACTGACTTTATAAATTTCAAACTCTCTCTTCTGAACTGATGTTCAACAGTATTTGATGATGTTTTCCGAGAACTTAAATTGTAATATTACTCTCAACATACTATAAGTTAACTTTACAAATTTTTATTTATACAACGTCTTTTACAAATTAAGCATTTTAGCAAACTGATAATTCAAATGGATCCAACAAAATCTCATAATTTAAAGTTAAGTGAATTCGAGTTACTGCAAGTTATTAACGTTCAATCTCAACACATCTGATTGATCATTTAAAATGCAATCAATAATTTTTCAATAACGGAAATTATTCATTGGTAATAAATACTGAAAAAAAAGTAAGCTAAATTCAAGTTTTAACATTAAAGAAAAATTTGCAGTTAAATACAATTTTAAAAAAATATACAAATGATTACAAGAATTAAGTTTACTAAGTATGAATGGAAAATAACGATGGAACATAGGTGAAAAGTTAATTATACACAAATAGAATTTACATTTTTTATTTTCATACTATGAAATGCTATACTGAATAATCGACGGATGATTTTAAATAGATAAATTCAGGTAGATAAGATCAGTTAAGAAATTATGTATGACCTAAAATTATGATTGGTTCTTATCAAATGTACCAGAAAGTTCCTTCACCTTCATTGATTATTCAAATGTGAATAATTGAACGAATTTGAAAGCATAATTTGAGATTTTAATTTTTTTTTCTCCTCCCTACAAAGAAGGGATATCATTTCTATCGTTTGGTTCTTATCATTCCATTTTATCAATAAAAGTTTTGCACCGTTCTTCAACAATTATTTTATTGTATTTATATTTGGCACAGTTGAATTTTAGAGAAATTTGTCTTTTTTTTTTCGAAATCGGAGCAGATGTTTCACAAAAATCTGATATTGTAATGAAACCAATAATTTGTAATTTAATCGAATTAAATCAATCTTTCTCTCTCTCTCTCTCTCTCTCTCTCCCTTTTCTCTTTCCATCCCTCTCTCTCACTCTCTCTCTCTCTAGGTCTCTATCTCATCGGATCTATTTTGTGGTCGAGAAAAAATTCTCGAAAAATTTTAAAATTATGTGGATTTTAGAAGGAAAGAATTTTCAAAACCGAATCAATAAATTTTCAGACATAAAAAAGAAAATTTCAAAATTAAATCTAATCAAAGAATATTTCTATTAAAGATAATCTTTCTTATTTTGATAAGAATGATTAATGTATCGATTGATATTTTATTATTTATGAATGAATTATTTTGCTTCAATTTTTTAATGACTAAATTTAATAACTCATTAATTAGTAAATTCATTAAATTCCATTTGCAAAATTTCATATTTTGTTCATTCGAAATTGTTATTAATTTCAGGAATCGGAATGATTTATGCCAGAAAATTTTCCGGAAACTCTTAGCTATTTTTATTTTGACAGAAAACACGCATATCAGTTTTTGGTTACTTAACGATATCAAATATCATTAACTTACTTTTGATATCCGTATCAGTTGAATTCATTAATTAAACGGTTTCAAATCACATCAGTTTCGACCATTTTGTTACTCTAAACAAAGTTTACACTTTTGTAATGCATTAAATTTATTATAGTATAGCTCTGAATGGACATGAATGTAAACTTTAGCATGATAAATCACAATTGTACAATGCAATATTTCGTGATAAGTGATAAGAGGTAAGACAAAGTATTAGCATTTCATCGCTGTTCTCAATCATAGAGCATTTCTAAATTAAAATTTATCACTGTTCAAAAAATATTAATCCAAAAATTGTCAAAGAATACAATCTGAGGACTTTTTAGACTTAGAATTACCCTCGGAAGAAGAATAAATCAATAAAAACAAGGTTATTTTTAAAATACAAATATTGATAAATTAGAAAAAGTAGTGAGGAACAAAAGTTATTTAAATAAAATATAATTTGTAAATTACTGGATTGCTGGAATTTTTGAAGCAATATGAGCAAATGTAATTAATATTAGAATAATCTGAAATTAATGATAAGATAAATAGTTACAATAGAGCTACTTATGGCTATATTTAAGTTAAAAAGTATCAAAGTAAAACAAAACAAATAGCGTAGATGAAAATGTTCAATCTATTTCACTAATTATTCAAAAAAAGAAAAAAATCCCATTTTTTTAAAGCATTTGAATTGATTTAGGAAAATGATTAAGTAGGGTTGCAATTTTGCAAGTTTTAGTAGTAAGAGTAAGAGCTAAAAGTAAGAGTAAGAGCTACCCGTGCATACTGCAATACTAATGCATGCATGGCAGTATCATTCACAAACAGAGATTATATTATCAGTGCTGATAACCAATTGCTTCAGAATTCTGTGCATTTGAATTTTCACCTTTCACCGGACTTGGTGCTACCTCAAATTGTTGTTTCGCGTTGTACGATGATGATCCCTTGCTTTCTTCCTCTGTTTTTGTAGCAAATGGGAAATGTGAATTCGGTTCCTCCGAATATTCCGGAAGTTTACCACCCTGCTCTCCAGCATGTCCAGTTTCATGCGGGATTTTCTCATCACCTGCCTCCTGCCTCGCTCCTCCTGTTTCTCCATCTCCTGCTTCCGGTTGTCGGTGAGCCATATCATTTATGACTACTTCTGTATCCTGACATACGCATGTTCCGGGAGTTCCTAGAGTTCAGGATTATTTGATGTTTCTTTAAGTATTAGTAATTTCGATGCTATTTCGAGCTCTGTTTATAATACTTTTGAAATTTTTCTCCTCCTGATATTTCACTTTAATTTCTCAATTTTTTGGAGGACCAAAATTCATTGGACTTTTTATATGAAACATACCTGATGGCCCTTGTTCTCCTCTGGGTCCTGGTGTTCCAGGCGGTCCGATTGCACCAGGGGGTCCTGGTGGTCCTGGCCAACCCTTTTCACCTGGTGGTCCAGGATATCCATTTTCTCCATTTGATCCTGCAAAATAAAACAGGTATTCACAACTCACTTGAAACAGCGAAAAAAATTAATTTAATGAATTTTTTTGAATTTTCTAATTCTTGATAGAAATAGAACAAACCTGGATGTCCGGGTGGTCCCCACGGTCCTGGATCACCCGGATCACCTGGAGGACCAGGAATAACATTCGCATGCGGAGTGGAGCCTTTCTCACCAGGCGGTCCAGCAGGACCTACTGGACCAGCTGGACCTGGTGGTCCATCTTCACCAGGCTTACCACGTAAACCATCAGCACCTTAAAAAAGAAATTTGAAAAACAATTCACATTTTCTAAAGTATTGATTGAGTTATATTAAATGCATAATTTTCATTCCAGAATATAAGAACTGAAGTATAACTTTAGAACTCCCTAAAGTGTATTAAAATTACCGGGTTTTCCAGGTATACCAGGGTCCCCTGGATCACCCGGAAATCCAGGATGTCCAGGCACACCACGTGGACCTTGCGGACATGGAAGACATGGAGGTGGTTCGAATACTCTTTCTGGGATGCAAGAAGCATTCGGTGTAGCACCAGGCCTACCAGGTGCACCATCTGGACCGGGACTTCCAGGAAGTCCTGGAAGACCAGCATCACCTGGTTCTCCTCGTTCACCGGGTACGCAGCATGCTGAAAAATAAGCAAATCTTTTAAAAAATAATTCTAATAATCAACCTATCAATTATCAAAATAGGAGTTTTTTTCAATAAATAATTCCAAAAATTGATTTCAATTTGTGTATTTGAAATTGAAATGAAAAGGATGATAAGACTGATAAACTGATAAAAGCTGATAAGAATGAAGCGATGAAGTGATAAAGAAAGTAAGCTTACCAGGACATTCCTGGAATGCAAGATGTTCCGTGAAGAGTGTTGATGGATTGAAACCACTGTAATGCGCCATATCCCTCCTTGTTCGATTTGGATTCACTCTTTGAATTGTTGTTAACTCGTCCTCTAATTCACCTGTTACAGTCTGGAAAAATTAATTACTTCAGTTCATTTAAAGTATAACTTTTATTATAGCAAATATTCCACTATTGATCTAAAAATATCTATTGGATAGAAATGATTAAATAGAATTAATTGTGTTTTAATTTAATTTTGAAGCTATCACAAATTCATTAATTCCTTTTTTTTCTTCTTTACAAATTATTCAATTTAATATATTCAATTCAATTACTCAATTTAATGTATTCAATTCAATTATTCAGTTTAATAAATTTAATATATACAATTAAATAAAACTTCTGAGAATTTTAGCGCATTTTATTAAACTATTCTGCACTTCACACTTAATCGATTTGCCGAAATATAAACATATTTCCGTATTCGTATCAGTAAAACCGGATATCTCAAAGCATAATCAATAATTTCAACTGGACTCTTTTTGGAAGAAAACAAGCTTGCAACTTTCATACTGGGACAAAATATCAAATTCATGCAAATATTGAACTAATCAGGTTATTTCCAGACTGAAATCTCTCATTTTTTCTTTCATTAATTACTTATTCACTTAAATTTGAAGAGAACTTAATGCCTAGTAAATTGTTTTGGCCCTACCACTATCATGCTTATTCTACCTGTTCTCGAGGATTGCATTCTCGAAATTACCTGGTTTGTTGCTCGCTTTACAATTATACATTTTTCTCACTAATAAACTTTCGCGATAAACTATTATTGCAAATATAATATAATTTATACTTTACTTAAATATAATTTATACCTAAATATCATTTATATATATTATAATTTATACTTAAAAATTTTGAAAGATAGGAAAAATGTTTCTAACAGATGGAATTTTTTTTTCTTTTTGCACTAAATGCATATAATTCAAATTTATCAAAGACAAATGTTTCATGCTTCTTTCGAAATTTAAATAAAAGAAGAAATTAAATTGATGATGTTTGATAATTTCTTAACGTAACTTTTTCCTTTGTTTATAAAGAAATGATACGTACGTCGCAGAAGGCGAAATCTTGCCTTGCGAATGTTCCCATATTGTTGACAAAATTATAAGCTGATGGTGCGACAAGGCATAATGTTAGCAAACTGGAAATACTTATGGTACTTGCGATTGATATAATACATTTGAAGGCTCGTTCTCGACGAGCTTCTAACTGACCACCACTGTCCATTATATTACACCTGAGAGTGCTTGAACTGCTTGAGAGATGTTCCGCATTGATGAAGCTATTTCCTGATTTCATCTCCCTCTCTAGGGAGTTTCTTCTCTTCAACAATTTTGATCCTAAAATTTCTATTTTAAATTAATCTCTTTTCTTTTTTTTTGCTCATGAAATTTCAAAAATACATCAGCGATTAAAATTCTTTTTTAACTTTTAAACATTCAAATTATATTACCTATGAATAATTAATTCTAGTATTCAATAACATTCATTTACGAATTAAAAAAAAAAACTCTTTTCAAAGCAAATAAATGAGTAAAATTTTTTAACGTAAGAAAATATCAAACAAAACACATTAACTTTTTTAACTTTAAAAAATATGGTAAAATGTTTATTTCAATTTCATTACTGATTACTCATGTTAAGTTAATGTGGTAGGTAAGTAAAAGCACGAAAACTCCAATCCTACTAAACTTTATCATGAAGATGAAAAAGGTAATGCTAACAGAGTAATTTTATTTTTAGCCGAGTTAATTATGTTAAGATTTATTCCAATATCTTGTCTCCTAATAACTTATGGCTCATTTTTGTTTTAGCCAATTAATGTAGATTGCATTAATTACATTAAAATTCATTTCAATACCTTGGCTCCTAAATAAGTAGCTCATATTTGGACATAGAATGATATTATACTGAAATTATATTTTACTTTAAATTATCTAAAAAATTTCTAATGTCATGACTAAGGTCATTCTTAAATTCTAAAATATTTAATGTTTTGTTTACTCGGAAATTTTAAAGTTCCATTAATTAGCGTAATTAGTAGGAAGAGTAAAGAGAGGGTGGAAAATATGACTGCAAGTTTTATTACAATAAATGGAAATGAAAAAAAAAAAGAAATTGTTACACAGGAAAAATATTATTATCATTTTGTGATGGAAGAAAAGTGTATTTGGGAAAAAAAAGGGACATTTACTCGAATTTTGTTACAAATCGCATCTGACCGCTTTCTTTACGTCATCGATCACTTCGGTAATCACGTCGTCATTCCTTAATTTAGGTATTCCGCTTTTAAGAAATACGATAGAAATGGATCGGTAAGAGGATTTTTCTTTTTTTTTTTTTGGTATCCGGAGAAAACCGATTAATTTTTTTGAAAATCCAGTCTTTGAATGATCACTTCAGTAATTTTCTATCAACTTGATAGTGTGACATTCGACCTCCGAAAGAAATGACAGAAACTATTTTCGGACGAAATTTCGGATGAAAAATGTTTTAAATTTGTTTTATAAATTTTGCAAAATTGTTTTAAAGCAAATTTATAATTGTCAGATTAAATATCGCTGTTTGTGGGAGTAAATTTGAGTGATCAGGAAAATCAAAACCGAACTAAAATTTGAAATTTATATTTGAATAGATAATTTTGAGAGGTTTGCAGAGTAGCTAATCAATTATTAGCAAATCAAGAGAAGAAATTCTTCATTTAAAATTATATACTATCAATATATACAGTATAACAAATAGATGAATTCTATATATCAAATTCAATTGATATTAGAAATTATACAGTAAATGGATACGGTCGGCTACAGTTCCGAAAAATACGGTTGGTTACAGTTTCGAAAGTTTCAGGTAACTAAATGCGATTCTATTGATTTATGTGAAAAGAAGCAAAAATTCGTTAGTATTTTATTTTAAATTCAGTATGTTAATCAATTGATAACATAAACTAACTGTTATTCAGAAGCAAAGATTATTATTGTACAAAATTTTTTTTCCTTTTATTCAAATTTCAAAATATTGCTTTTCAATTAAAAAAAAAACCTTATTAGGATCTGGCAAATAGTGAGAAGTTAAGACGTTCGAAGTGAGGGATGAAAATTGCGGAATAGCAATGTTCAGGTAAGATAAGTTAGACGTGAGATTGATAATGAAGCACGTCGAATAGCGTAAAAGGAAAAATGAATGTTATGCAGGATGAATGGATAAGGCGTTACGGGTCTCTCTGCTCGTGTAACAATTGCGCTGATGACCTATAAAGCAGTGTAATGGGAAATGACGGGAGTAATTATCATCAAAATCCAAATTCGGCTCTTATCTTCTTATTTCAACCGGGTACTCCTCAGTCAGTCAGTTTCCTAAAATTGAAGGGCCGATGAACTTGTGTTTGCGCAATTCAAGAAAATCGTACGTCCTATCATAAGACATTATCAAAAACTACTCCCCCAGATCACTCCTTTATCATCCTATCATTTATTTTCAGTTATCAATCAAACACTGCACAGACTGTCTTCCAAACTAATTGAAATATTCAAGTGGCGTATCGAAGAACCAAAAAATACTAAATTGCAAAATAGAAAATTAAACAATTTAAATTAAATAGATTGAGTTTGAACTAAAATATTTCAAATATTCCTTCAAAAAAAAAGAAAGCATAAAATTAAAATTAAAATTTTCTATTCAATAGTTTTTTTTTTCGTTCGAAAATAGTTGTGATAATTCGATTAAAAAAAAATCCCAAATCTTTTTTCTAATAAACTTAATGATGGAAATAATTTCTTACTAAAAAGAATTTCTTAATTAATTATCGCGGAGATTTGAGAGTTTTGTACTTTCATAAGGAAATTTACTCAATCATTTTGATACAAAAACCAAATGACGAATTTGCAGATTATTGAAATTTCGATAAAAATTTAAAAGAATTCATCAATATGATAATTTTGAAATGTGGTAATTGATTGATTTGATATCACGGATATCAGGAATTTTGCTCAGTGATTCTCGAAAATGTGATTCTCGAGAACTGCCCCGGTATCTTCTTTGAATGTAACAGGACCCATAGTGTCCAGACTGGTTTGTTGAAACGGTTTAGAATTTGTTAATCTGGATCTCGGTAAATAATATCTCAAAGTTCTGTTATTACCATTCACTATGGAATTGATAATATATTGCAATCAGAATATACGGCATTTCAACAAGCGGGATTATTAAAAAGTTTAATTTAATTTCATGAAAGAATTTTAACAATTGCATATTATCATGACAAATCTTTATTTCTTTGTAATTTTTATTGATTTTGCATGAATTTCTGCAAACAAAATAGATCAATAAAGAAATTTAAATATTATCAAATGGATGAATATGATAAGATGAAGTTTCATTTTAATCAAAATGATCGAAAGATAACTTTCCCTTCCATATGCGAAGAATCTATTGAAGAGAAAAGGTAATAATAATAATAATAATAATGTTGCAATGATTAAATTGAACTATGCGATCAGTGGACTCGTCGTCGATCACTAATTGAACCCATTTTGTATGATTAAATAATATTTTAATCATGAAGAGGAATTGAATTCCGAAAAGTCCTTCATTTCTATCATTGGCTAAGTGTATAGCAATTGGTTTGTTATTTCATTCAATTCATTATTTACTTTAAATAATTTTTATTAAATTATAAAACTTATTAAATTAGGTTGAAATTTTATATATAAAGAATTAGAGAGAATTTTAAAGTATCTAAAGTTTTTTAGATATAGAAAGAAAGAAGTTCTATGCATGAAAGAAATTCATAAAATACTTTAATGTTTTAAAATGTTTATTAATCACTTCATAAACTTCTCCAATCACATTTGATCTAATAAATTTACTCGTTACTAATTGAATAACTTAATTAATTAATCAGCTTAATCAAGTTTTATTATGAATAACTGAATAATAAGCAAAAAGTTAAATGTTGAAAATTTAATAGAGATTAATTGTTTTTTTTTTCTTGTAGTTTTGATTGAATCTTGATTAAACATAGATTGTTATCATTGTTATCAGTCTGATAACGAGTTCTCTTCATCATCACCCAATTCTTCCTCTCATTGCTAACATCTTTTAATTGCTTGTCAACTAACATGATTTTTCAAAACAAAAAAAGAAAGAATATAATCAATGATTGCTCTCACTTCACACCTTTTTCTTTTTTGTTCTATCAATCATTTCCTTTCTTTTTTTCTATCTCTCTTTCTTTCTCTCTCTCTTTTTCTTCGTTATTACTAGTAAAGTAAGTAAATTTTGAAAATTAATTATTTCCATTACACAGCAAATATCAGGAAATAATAACATTGCTGCGCATACTATTGCCAAAATGATTAAAAACAATCAATCAATCAATCAATTATGTCGTGAAATTTCTTATAATGTTTATTTTTTAGTTGCAAATATACGTTGCACAGAGTTCATAATATGTCGCATGCATCATTCCATGCTAATTTTCAAAGCTTAATGTGTGATTAAATTTAATTTATCTCTTATCAGATTCCTGATATTATACAAATTTATAAATTTGAAATAATGAAATTGAGCATTCGATATTAGAATAATTTTGCAATTTAAATAAAGTTTTCTTAAAAAATTTGTATTCGTTTGTAGGCGCTTATTTTAATTTTTAATTTTCATTTAACTCAGAATCTGATCATGGCATCATGGTCATTAGTTAATTTCTATGTAATTCAGAATCTGATCATGGCATTATGATCATTAAGTAATTTCTATGTAATTCAGAATCTAGCCATGGTATCATCGTTATTAATTAATTTTTATATAATTCAGAATCCAGCTATGGCATCATCGTTATCATCATCATCATCATCAACAATAGCTTACGGTATGACGAATGAAAATTTACCGTATCACGTTGATATATTTTTAAGTGAAAAAATTTACAATCCTGGTGATATAATTTATGGTGAAGTGATCTTTAAACTTAACAAAAATTTATCTTGTGATCTAATCAATATACAACTTTTTGGTTGCATTCGAATTTTTTGGATTGATAAAAAAGCAGGTTTTTTTTTTTCATTTTTTTTTGTATTATATCAATTTTGCAATATTTGAAATAGCTTATCATTGCATTTTTTTGTTTATCCATTAAGCTCATTACCATCAAGCATTAAGCTAATTAATTATCATTATTACAATTTATTGATTTTTCACAAAGCTAATTAATTATAATTGCTACAATTTATTGTTCTTTGCTTTTGTTGCTCACTTTGTTTATTATTTGAAAATATAAACTCACTTTGCTAGATAAATTCTAAAATGAATTACTCCTCAGGTAGATAATACTAGTTTCCGGCCTATTATCCGAGAGCAAAAAAGAGTTCTGATAGATGAAACAGCAATATTATGGTTGGATGAAGAAATAAATCGCAAAAAACTTACTCAGCCAACTGTTTGTATCATTTTTCAATCATTCAGTTCTCCTAACTATTTAAGTTGGAATAACAGTAATATATAAAAGAGTAATGCAAACAGTAATATAAAACACTATAATTTTGTCAACAATACAAACTTTAAGAAAAAAATAAATTTTTAGGATTCAGTAAAGAACTTGCTAAGTTATTTACTTCTTCTAATTTAAAAAACTTAGCCAAGGGTATTTTTAAAATTAAAATCATACCGAAAAAAAAAAGTATATCATCTCTAATAACAAAAGGCATCTCAGAGAAATTCATAGATGTAGCGGAATTGATAGAAATATCTAAAATATATTATCAACTTGTATAAAAGATATTAACTCTTAGCAATTACTCGATCAACAAACTTAAGATATAAAAGTATTTCTTATACTTACTTGCTATACTTGCTAATCCAAATACATGAATAAAAAGTATTTAGGTTTTGAAAATAGCATTTTAAGTATTTTATAATCAAATATCTAAATATGTCATTAATAAATTATTCAATTTATTATATATTTAAGCTTGATTAATTCAACTTTAAAAAAAAATAATCCATCAATTAATGTATTTTGCTAATTTACAGCTAAATGATATTGTTCGATCAACAAAAACACTAGCAATACGAACAAGAAGATGTGAACAGAATGGAAATTTCCATGGAATTAAAATTGGAAATCATAAATTCGAATTCACATTTCAGTTACCGAAAAAAGGTTTATATACGTCATTTGATGTGCGAAATTGTGATGGACGTATACGATACTGCATGAATGTAAGTATTTATTTAAAATTTAATTCATTTAAATAATCAAATAACGAAATTTCAACAACGGTAAATTTATCATAACTGGGTAAATTTGATATTTTCCAGGTACAATGTTTTTCCTACGGTCGACTGGTGCTTAAGAGAACAATGATATTTCCAATTGTTTGTCCGGTTAATCCATCTGAGTGTTTGAAAGCATTCGAAAATTGTTGTAATAAAAAAAGAGTGGAATTTAAAAAGTAATTTTAAAAAGTCTCTTAAAATTATCCTTAAGAAGTCACAAAAAGTCTTTTAAAAAGTAAACTTTTTCTTTCTTAATTAACTTAAAAAAGTTTAATTTAAATTTTAATATGAGTATATAAATTTTAAATTTTCAGATTACAATAGATTATAAATTATTCGATCAAAAGTTATCCTCTGATATATTTTGAATTTCTCTTTTTTTAGAAGTCGTTATCTTGATGTTGAATTATCAATTGCAAAACGTTGGTTTGTAACTGGCGAAGCATTACCTGTTCAAGTATATATTGATAATAGGTATTCATTATTTTTCAGAATATTTGAAAAGTAAATTTTTGATTAAAAAGTTTTGATTGTTTGATAGTTTTTCATCTTTTCTTTTATTTCGTCCCTTCAAAATTGTCAAAATTTTCCTCATAGATATGATAAATTAACAAAAGATTTTTATCATATCTTTTATCATTTTATCATGTTATTTAAATTTATAAATTTTAAAATAATTTTTAATCATCTCTAATCATACTTTTTGATAATCGCTAGAAGTTTATCAAGCATTAAAATCTTTGTTTTACAGTAAGTTTTACAGTAAGTTTATTTTACAGTAATTTTCTTTTACAGTAAGCAACTTAGAAATTGAATAGTAGAAGTTTTGAATGATTTCCATTCCTTTTAGTTCATATTCCTTCCTATCGCTAAACTTTTTTTTTTTAATAGATCTGGCAAATCTATAAAATTCTGTCATTTATCAATACAACAACATGCTTTCTGTATTGCAACACATCCTACAAGATATGGTAAAGAATGGTTTCAGGATACGATCGGTAAATTCATTCCAGAAAACTTCATCAATTTTAACTTTTCATCGATTCATGATTATTTTATATTAATCATGTTTTACTATGAAGTCATAATTTCCCAAATCTTTCAAAACTAATCTCCAATGATGGATAATAGGTGTTGGAATGGATGTAAATAAAATACCAAATGAATCAACGCATAAATATCAGCCAACATTTTACGTACCAGCTTTGGTACCAGCTTTTCACATTGCTGGATGTATGACTCTCGAATATGCCCTAAAATTGGACATTGGTTTTGATAGGAATATAGTGAATGGCCAAGTAAAACACGTCATCTGTACCTTAACTGTTCGTCTTTTTAAAATTTTTTTATCTACTGGAAATGATTATTGAATATTTTAAAGTTACTACCAGCTGAATCGACCTAATAAATAGCTATCAAGCCTGATTAAGGTAAATTGTATATGATATTTGGTTTCTCGTAATGTCCAATACTTAGTATTAAGGTCGTGAGTTCGTGCCTCACCTCGATCATCAAAAATAAAGTTGTGGTAAAAATTTGAATTGGAAAGTTTTTTTGATTTGGTTAGATTCACGAACAATTTATTTGTTGCAAGGTTGTTCCTTAGATTGCTAGGACAATTCCACGTTTCTTGAAATTTGAGTTGAAGAAAAGCCAAGGTAATATTTTATTGATAAGATGGAGATTACAGCAACAAATTGAAACAAGGTTGAATTGTTAGGTTGAGTAGAGAAAAATGAAGAAGTAGAGCTTTGTGATCGAAGAGTTTTTGGAAGCCTCTTTTTCGATTTTATCTATTTTCTACAAAAAAGTTTTTCATCAATATTTGATGAAACACTTTTTTGTAGAAATTTGTAAATTGATATAAAATTGCAGGAGTTTGCTGAAATTTAAATCAATTTAAAAAAAAAATTTTAACAATGAATAATAGTATTTTCTTCAGATACCAATTTTCATTGGAACAAGCTCTACAATAAATGCAAATCTTTTGCAGAAATCTGAATTTGAAAAAGGTAATACTTTCAATTTTTAAGTACCAAATGTCAAACAAAAATTTAGCTAATAATTCTAATTAAATATTAAATGAATTAGAGAAAAGGAAATTTTTAGAATTTATGATTACTCACGTTAGATAAGAAAAGATTAAAATTTCAAATTAAATTAACTTTAAGTAAAAAAGGAAAGCAGTTTTTTTTTATTCAAAGTAAAACTTTCGATCCAATTTACTTTTCATTTCATTCAATTGAAATAACCTAAAATAAAATTTAGCAATTACGTCACCGCCAATTTACGATGACATTTCACCTCCATCCTATGACGAATGCTTTTCAAAGCTTCCAAATTCAATGAAACAAATAACCAATGATTAGCAGCAACTTCAAGCAAACCGCTGATTTTCCGAAAAACCTAAAATGTATTTTGAAGAGTGAAAAAAGTTTAATTCTCTGATTGATTTAGCAAAAATTATATTCCGATATGTAACGTGTGATAATCCAATTTTGTATTTCACAGTGATCAAATAAAGCATCTGAATCTGAAGCAGTACTTTTCTCGAGTGGTACTTTAGTTTGTTTATAACACTTGCAAATTATCCCGTAACATTTGATTGTATTTAAATTTTAATCGGAAATAAATTATCGATCGATTAGTTACACTCAAATCAAGATATTTAAACAGTTATTGTAATAGTAATCTAGTAATCAAACATAATTAATTGTAATTATTTTAAACAAAAGGGCAACACAAGAATCAAAACATGAGCTCATACTGGAGATATTATAAGTAAATGAATGAATTATATTGCTCAAAAGAAATCATGATAATTAATAAGATTAGCAGAAGTTGTAAAATGATTTAAAATAATTTGAAAAAATATCAGTTTAAGAAATTATTAGTAATTCAAACAATTATAATTTGAAATATTCTAATATTCCTAAATGAAATTAAATGAAATTTTTTAATGCAACGGAATCGAAAATTGAAATTTATTTAGGAAACCATCGACAAGAATGAGTTAGAAATAGAAATTAGAAATGAATTATTAGTAATCAGAAATCAAATTAGTAACTAAATGTTTTTTATTGAAATTTCATTGAAGCATACTTTTTTCCAATTTTATTGTTTATATGAAAATTTAATTCTGATAATTAATGATCACAAAGAAATGTATGAAAGAAGAAATAGATCTTTTAAATTTTTTATTTTAATCGAATAAATTTTCAAAAAAAAAACAGTTAATGGAAAAAAGAAGAAATAGAAAAAAGGTAAAAGTAATCAGAATTGATTACAACAATTTTCAGTAACGTATTTAAGTGGAATTGATTGAATTTGACAGATGAATTTTCATTCAATGATAAACCATTCAATCAACTCTTTCTACTAACAGCAAAAATTTCTTTGTTTTTCCTTTCTTTCTTTTTTTTTCATAGGTATGCGCAGTTATCGCAGTTTCATTTTTAACTAATCGATAAAAAATAAATTACAGTTTTTGATGATAATTTAAAAATGATAATGAAGATTGAAATTTCTTTCAGATAATTAAGCTTATCATTTACAGATAGAATTATTTGGTGCACATTGATAATTAAATCAATATATTGGATTAACCCCACCACACGTAAGCCACACGTAAGCGGAAGCAAATGCTACGGAATACTTTAACGAGCTTTTACTTTCTATTTCATCTATTTGCGTGTTTACGTGGCAAAGATTCTGATAAGAATAATTATTTATATGAGGATGGAAAAGAAAGGTACACCTTTTATTGATTGATTAAAGATTAATTAGCAACTAGCTACACGTCAAATATACGTTACGTAATTTATTGGAATATATTGATTCAAACAATAAAAACTTTTTGACGTCTACAAGATACGTACGTGGATTTTCATGTAACTCATATTAAAAGCTCGTACCTTAAAGTGTAAATTTTTTTTATTTCATTATTTCCTTGGCAATTTTATGTTTTTCAAAAATGTAGCAAATCCAGAATCACTTAAAGTGACCAGCAACAGCTACGAGGAAATGAAGTGTTTCCTGAGAACGATCCGGAAACTGATAAAAGAAATATCAGTGTATTGGAGAAGAGAGACGAGTTTGATAAGAGCAACGAAAACAGCATAATGAAGTTATTGTGGAACAATTTGCTTGATACTGAAAATGATCTGGATGATAATTTTACTGAAGAAACCGTTGATGGAGAAATTACAGCAAATGGTATCACTTATCACTTTGATTATTTCATTGTATTTAGATAGCATTTGAATTAAAATTGATAACTTTTACTTTTTTACTTATTCGAAACTTACTATTTTACTTTTTCACTGTGTTAAGTTATAATTTTTTCTATTTACTTCATTTTTATCATGAAAGGATAAAATTCAATGCATGTATTTTTTGTAATGCTGCCTTAGGCTATAAATGAATTTCAGAAATTACATCTTCCAATATAGATTCATCTCTTTTGAGATATTTATAATATTTCAGGAACAATTCCTTCGCCTGACCTCGATTATTCTACTCAAGGTGAAAATATTACTTCGGTAGTTCCGGAAGATAGCAATGACAGTAAATTACCAATTTTATGGATAAATAAAACTTATCAAGTAAGTTTTTGCATGCTGTTACCATCCGGAAAAATGTCTGAACAAATTCCATTGTTCCGGTAAATCATCAATTCCTTCTAGGCTGATGATATGGGCTTAAATGTAATGACAATGGTTGAATGTGCCGTTTGGAATGTATCAATGCTAATTAATATGACTGATACATCACCGGTAAGTTTTAATTTTATCGATTCAACTTTTTTTGCTCTTTAATTAATTAGCGTTATTTCAAGCTTCGAAAGGAAAAATAAAATTCTTCGAGTGGTTTCAAATAACATTCTTAGGAGCACATGAATGCTACTGATGATGATGCAAGTTGGACAACAAGCGGTATCGAAATTGTCAATACAAAAGAACGTTTAGAACAATTGAAATTAAATGCTGATTTACTTGATCAATATAAGGTTTAAATTACTTTCGTTCTTAAAGTTCCATGCGAATTAATCGATAAAATTAATTTAAAAAATAAATCTATTGATCTTAAATAAGTTTATCTTAGTTACTACTAGTTACTTATTAAAAGTACAGTTTTAGGAAATTCCATGCAAATTAATCGATAAAATTAATTTAAAAAATAAATCTATTGATCTTAAATAAGTTTATCTGAGTTACTACTAATTACTTATTAATAGTACAATCATCATCAATTGAAATGCTAATGAGCTATTTTGTATTTGACAAAAGAAAAAAAGAAAATATTCTGGGATATTTTGAGTTTTTTTTTTAATGTTAATTTTTTTTTGCATGATCCAGAAAAAGATTTTTTTTTTAAGGAAATTGTAATTGTTTTCGAAGAAATTTGTAAAAATTATCCACGAGAGCTATGGTTTTCAACGGTTGAGGATGCACGTCAATTGGGAATAACTAAAATTGATTCATTCATCTGTGATCCATTCAAGGTTGATACCTGTTGATCGTAAATTTGTTAATGAACGAAAATTTTAGTTCTGAATTACTCTTTAATTTTGCTAAGTTACTAATAAATCGGAAAAAATTTCATAGAAATTACTTCACTGTTTATCCTAGTTGTTACTTTTAATTTTACTAAATTACTAATAAAACCGAAAAAATTTCATAGAAATTACTTTACTATTTATCCTACCTGTTATTTTTAATTTTGAAAAGTTATTAATAAATTGAAAAACTTCATAGAAGTTCACAGTTTACCTAACCTAACCTATTATTAGAGAAATAAAAATTTTTATTGAAATGTTAGAAAGCTTGATCATTTCTATACAATAGTATCTTCTGATTAAACGATCGATTAATATTACTTATTGATATTTTATTTGAAATGATAAAAATGATTAGTTCATTTGTTTACAGGAAGAATTACATCCAAGTGAGGAGAAATTGGAACAATTCGAGCAACTTTTAAATGAAATTGTGCAGAATATCACCTTAAATGATAAGTTTAATATTTCTAATCAGTAGGAATTTATGATTTAACAAAATAAATTAATCATTTTTTGAAAAAACACATGGGAATTTTGTAAATTATTATAATTGTAGCATTAGATGTTTCTAGAATTGTCCATGGATTCTCAGGATAATATAACATTGGAAACAGTTGCGCCAATCATATCATCGTTATCGAATAGGTAATGATTGATGCAAGAATGATAAGAAGTAAATGTAACTGTACATGAGTCAAACTTGCTTTTTGATCATCATTTTTTAAGTATAAATGATGTTTAACTAATTAAAATTTATTGTAGCACAGAAAAGGAACTTCATAAGCGCAGCTTACCGCGCTATCTCAGGGATGGATCGAAGAAAGAGAGAAATGATGGCGATAGTGAAGAATTTTTAGATTTGGTATCAGCCGATAATATGGATGATTTTGACAAGGTTTATACTTTTTGTAAATTGAAGCAGTTGAAGTACAAATTACTCAATTTCATTAACATTCTCTTGATGATCAAATTTTTTTCAATATAGAAAGCTCTAGTATTGGAATAATTCAGGATGAAATATAGGTAAATCATTCGTTTATTTCAGGATTCATGGAGAAATGCTCAAAAGGAATCTCGTGAAGTTGATAATAGAGTAAATGCGAGCAATAATGATAAGGATTTAAAAGCACCAATTGTAATTAAATTAGATGGTGCTCAGCAACAGTAAATCTTTCTTAATTTAAATTAATTTGCTAAATTCAATAGATTACGTAATATCATCGAAGTTTTTCTCAAGTAAACAACGATATATTTTTGAAAATTGATCTGAAAGAATGAATAATTTAGATGGTTTAGATAATCGTGACAAATGGGATTTGAGTAGAACACGTACCCAACAAACGTTTACTTACGAGTGATTAATTTTGAAAATAGATGGAGGGTAAAATGATCTATCTGAATTTAGAGCTCGATTGATTATACGCAGTTGGGATGCAATTGAAGCATTACGTTTAAATATACCGAAACACGTATTTGAACGACATCAACTGATCGGCTTATTACTTGATGGCATTTGCGCTGATTTTGTACCAAGCGCTGTTGATGAATTCAATGCAACTGAGTTCGAAGGTCATTTTTTGATAGGCATTAGGTTGTGTTATAAGATTCTTGAAGAATTAAATGGTACCATGCATAAAATATTCCTTGATACAATCAATTTCCATCTTACTTTTCATTAATAGAATTACAGGAGTGGACATTGAAGGACCAATAGGATTGAATATAACAACTTTATCGTTATCTGGTGTTAATTTAACAGAATTAGCTGAAAAGCTTAGAAATGATACTGAAGTTGATATGATACTTAGTAGAACGATGTCCGAGGAAGGGTAATGTTCAAATTTCTTCCAGTGCTCATTTTACAGCAATGTTTTCATCCGATCTTACATTTGTCTACAACTGTTACTGATAGTTTTGTTGAAAATATTAGAAGAAATCAATATTTCGATTAGTTCAACAGGTAACTTTAAATGATAGAAAAGTGATTCACATTCAAAAATTCTTTTTAATGCTAAATAGATCACATTGAAATGATTTGATTTTAAAAAGCATTGAATTAAGAAATTCGAAATTATGAAATAAAAATTTTCCATGAATTTATTTTTCAATTTTTTCCGGGGGAAATTTCAGAACACTCGGTGGTTCATTCATCCTACCAGTTCTACAAAAGAATAAATATGATCCATTTTCTGCACCTATTGTTTTCCAAGGTAGTGCGGTGGTTGTTCGCTTTGGAATCTACATTGAATCAATGAGTAATTTTCAAACTTCTACTATGGTACTTCTCAATTTGACTTTATTTATAAAAAATATGCGATATAATTTATTGATAAACTAAAGTTATAACTAATCAATTAAAAAAAAATTCTGCATTTTTAAATTTTATAAAACTTTGAATTTAAATTTAATAATTCATTACTAAGTTCTTTAAATGGTATATCGTTGTCTAAATCATAATAGAAAAATGATACAAGATGGTAGCTTTTCTTTTTTTTTTGCTACCTGTTTATTTAATTAATAGGATTATGATATGGATATCTTCCTGATGATGGCATGGCGTGATGCGCGACTGGTAAATCCATATGAAAAAGCTATTCTTGTTAAAGAGGAGGAAATTTTAGAAAAAATTTGGCGACCTGATCCATTTTTTGCTAATGCTAAAGAAGCTTCTTTTCATGATGTTACTTTTCTTAATTTTCTAATGCGAATTTATAATGATGGATTGGTACTCTACGAGACAAGGTTTTATTACTCTATTTTTTCTTACGACCAATAAAAAAGTAACTCTCTTTGTTTTATGAAAGGTTTTTTCATTAATTCGATTATTTCGTCAATTAATATAGTAATATAATATTAACTTTTTATCCTTATTTAATTAACTTTAGTATTACTTTTAATTCATAACTAAGTAATTCATGTAATTCATGTTCATAACTAAGTAATTCAAGTAATTCATAACTAGCAATTAAAGTATTAATTGAAGATTTCAATTTCTTTCTGATATTCAGAATAAAATTGAAGCCATCATGTAACCTTGTACTCTGCAAATATCCGCATGATAAACAAACTTGTGAACTACGAATTAAATCTTGTAAGTATGTATAATCAACCTTGTCGAAGGTGAAAAAAAGGCGATGAATGTTTTACTTTCTCTACCTAAAGCTTTAAATATACAAGTATAGAAAATATTATTTTAAATTTTAAATCTATATATATATATATATATATATACTTTGATTGATATATATATACTTAGATTAACTTAGAGATTATATTTAGATGTATATATATATATACTTAGATTAACTTAGGTAATACTTAGATTAAAATTAGTTGCAAACAATCACATTGGTATAATTTTAGTTTCATATCCGTTAAAAACTGTACGATTTGAATGGTTTTCAAATAAACATGATGCAATTGATAAGAATCCAGATGTTACCTTACCTGAACTTTACATTCACCGTTACGAACCAACGTATTGCGAAAGAACGAGAAAATCAGGTAAACGATAATTTTATTATAATAAGTTAATAGATCTTAAAGTTTAAGTTTTTAACTACAATTAAATTTAAAAGATTTTCATAGTTTATAAAAATTTATTAGTCAGAAGAAAAATTCTTGAAGAACAATTCTTTCAAGATTAATTCTTAAAGTTAACAATTGATGAATGATGAGTTATTATTGTAAGTAAAAATAAAAACTTAACTCTAAATCAATTAAATAAAATAACTCTATTTTAAAAGAATTAAATGAATTCTCATTTTATAAAGATTATTGTAATTTGTCTGTTTAATGCTTACATTTTACTTCCATGATTTTTTTTTTGATTTAAATAAGTTTATTTTCTAATCGATCATAACTTCTCGTATTTCTAGGTCATTTTTCTTGTCTGAAAGCAATTTTTCGATTAAAACGTGATGTTGGCTTTCATATCGCTCAAACTTACATACCAACTTCATTAGCTCTAATGTTTTCATGGGTATTGTTCGATTGTTTGCTATAATTTGATTAAATCTTTGAAATTAGCATAAATTTATTTCAAATATGCCAGGTTGGTGTATGGCTTCCGGAAGAGTTCATGGAAGGACGTATTGGTGTTGCAATCACTGTACTTCTAACATTATCAACAGAATCAGCTGGTGCTCGGGAACATCTTCCAAGTGTTTCCTACATGAAGGTTATTCTGCTTGCTGGTAGCCTGAATTATTTAGTAGATTTCATAGGAAATTTAAAAGACCCTCTTCTTCATTAAGTAATACTTTTTCCTTCAGGCAATCGATTTATGGTTTGGTTTTATTACAGCCTTTGTTTTCTTCACACTTCTACAAACTCTTATTGTTATTGCACTGGATAAACGAGCCAAGCAAATGGTTATTAGTTGAATCCATCATTCTTACAAAAACGATTTGAATTACTCATTTGTCATTACAATAAGCCTTAATGATTGGCACATTTAGAGGAAGTCAGCAGCGAAGAAAAAAAGTGAATTAACGGAGCAATCACGGGAACTGATGTTGGCCAGAGCTGCAAGATATCACAAACAGGGAAGGTTAGTGTGTAATTATACACTCATTTCAATCATCCCTTAAATAAACTTGTTACTGCTACTCACATTAACTTTAGTATTATTTTCAAAGTACTCGATAATTATCAACTTCAAATTGAAAAGTAACATCTCTACATCCTCTATTAGAAGATTTCAAATAAGAAAGATTTTTACTCTAGGTATTTGGATAATTTTTGTCGCCTATTCTATCCATTAGGATTCTTAATATTTCTAATCACGTATTATTTCGTGTTTACCGAAGGACGACAAAATGACTGTGTTGTAACTGGCCGACAAACTTGATGATCTGAATGTGATTATTATTGATGTAGAAGTAAAGTCTGCTAAACAATTTTATGTAAACAAGATGCAGAATGCAAACATTACAAGTATGCACGCATACTTTTTTATCCTATAAAACAGTGTATTAAAGAAATAGTTATAAGCTGTTTCATTTTAATATATAATGAATATGAAATGAATTGAGAATGAAGAAAATCAAAGGATTCAAAAATGTTATAAAAAACTACTATAATTTCAAATATTCACAAATTTTAAAAATCGTTCGCAGCATTCGTTTCAAGTTCCATTATTTCCTTATTAGCTAACGAATTTTGAATCCTTTTGCTTCTTACTGAATGACTAATAGTTTATTATCTTCAACTATCTCAAATTCAGTTTCACTATCAGCATTCCTTTGTTCTTGCAGCAATGAATTCGGCGTATTTGGTGGTTGAGCAACCTGAAAAAATGATCTTTTATTTCAATACTCGGAAAAGTTTCAAGACATGGATCAAAAAAATTTCTTAATTAAATCTTTAGGGCGTTTTAACAGTAATAATGTACTATAAACTAGTGAAATGTGGAGCTTTGCATTTTTTTATAATTTGATAAAATTATATTTGATCATATAACTACCTGAAATCCATCAATCCGATGTTCCATATCCAAACGATCAGGAAGCGTGCGGTGTGATAGCTTTAACGTTGGTGCCTCTGTAAGGAACGTAGAATCAATCACATCTGGACCCATGACAGATGCATAGTCATTCTGCAATGTTAATCTTTAAAATAAAGAATATGAAGATTGATATGAAGCAGCACAGTTTTTGAACAAGATGTCAGGAAGAGAAGCTTAGTCAAGGCATAAATATCTATATGGCTAACCGTTGAGCTGTCGCAATAACTCTTCCGTTGCCTGCTTGAGGCTACTGCTGAATGAGGCCAAGACTGATCAAGCATGGGTTTTCCATTCAGTGTATTTCGTGCATTAGTACGAGATAGATGGGCTGGTGCTGGTGAACCAACATATGTTACCTCGGTGGTAACTTCAGCACCAGCCTTACCCAATGAAGAATCAGATTTGTTTTTGTTACGAACAGAAAGTATGGAATCTAAAACAAATAGAGACATCAAATAAAAAACCGGCCAATAATATCGGAAAAGGTCCTAGAACTGTCAAATGTTGACTTAGATAATGTGTATCTGATATATTTTGAGTAATATTAAATATTGAAGAAAAAGTGTCGAAAACAAATCAGATCAAAAATTTTACGTTTCTCTAAAACTAAACTAGAATTTTTTTTAAAATAAATAACAACACCTTCAAAAATATAATAACACTTTTCTGTAAATGTAAGTTTATTAACAACATGTCTAATGTGTCCATCTGCCAATAACTTTGATGCATAGATACGTGCTGCTTTACGATCCGTGATACCATGCACATGTTCCATTAACCAGTCAACGAGGTCACAGCCTTAAATTAATGTTACAATTATGTGTTAGATGGGATAACATATATTACCTTCAATGCGAAATCATACCAATGAAAGACATCGGTACTGGAATTTTTAACCATTTCCGATTCTTTATTTGTAATCCTGAATTGGGTAAGGCCATATATTTCAAGATGATCACAGGATCCATATCAACATTCAGATTATCCAACTGCTGTTCTGCAGCACACAATAAAATAAAAAGTGAAAAATGGATTAGTGACTTCAGTTATCAGCACAACACGATATTCAACACTGTTTACCGATATTAACCGCAAAATGGTTTTCGAAAACAGCTTATGAAGTTGATCTTATAATATGGGATAATATGAATCTTTCTTCGCTTGTTTTCAAAAATGTAATAAAATAAGGAACCATTTTCTTCATTTTCCCGTCGTCTTGCAATATCCTCGATATTCAACGAAATATTTAAATCTGGTGAATTTAACTGTTTTAATTTCACACAATTCTTATTGCTTGGAGGGAGTCCGTTTCGTCGCTCTGCATATGCACCTTCTAGATCGGTTTCATTTTCATCAGCAATAAGTGTGGCATCAGCATCATTCACCGAAACCATCTCCTCAACAGCTTTTGCTGGCCTCACAATATTGTGTCTGAATCAGTGTAAACACAGCGGTAAAGTAGAATTTTAATATAATAAAAATAAGCATTATTCTAATTCTCCATCCTAAAAAAAATGAAAATATAAAGAAATCGTAAGCAACACGCATTAAAGCAGTTTTGGTACATTAAGGGAAGAAAAATGAATTTACTTAGTGCTCTCTACCCAAAGTGATATATCGATAGGCATCGTTTCTGAAGCAATCTCTGAGAGTATATCTGCTCGTTTATCTGAATTGTTACATATTCTTTTAGCAACATAAAGTGTAACTGGCCTGAAATAGTAAGGGTGAATAAAATGTCAGTCCCACAATGATTTCTATAGAAAAATTCAGGAAACAAATTGGGAATAACCCACCTTCGACTTGCTGCTGCTTTACGTAATAGATCAACTGCTTCAATATCACTTAAATTTTCGAATGAATTTCGGTTCACTTGCACAATCTGATCACCAACTTCAATTCGACCATCCAAATCAACTATACCACCTAAAACAGCCGTAATTAAATTTTCTGTAAGAGCTTTGCTTTCCTCAACACTGTAAAACTAAGCTTACAGAATGAATTTGGTAAATAATGCTAACCGCTGTGAATATCGCTAACAAAAATGCCGCCATCATGACTTAGTACTGAGATCCCCAAGAAAACTCCATTTTTCATTGGTAGCGTAACAACATCGATTCGAGGAAGTGAAAGAGAAGTAATGCTGCAGAAAATAGTGGAATAATTATGCTTCTGAAATAGTATCACTTCCAAAATCAAATCTATATGCATACCTGCTTTCAGTTACCGAAGAAATTGTGCTTGGCACATATGCTTTTCGATATCTTTCTTTACGAGGACGTCGTTGACGACGAGGACACGGAGGTATCCCACTAGCATTAGCAAGCTGTGAAGTAGTTGAAACTGCACAAGCGCCAGGATATTTGAAATATCTGCAAGAAAAGAAATGAAACAACAATAAATGAGTTAATTTATGCCATTTTGAAATGAATTTTGAAAAATACCTTGAATTTAAATCTTCCAGATGGTATGGATCTTCTGAATTCGATGCGTATAATTCTGCCAAACCTTCGCCAGCTCTTTCTGAAATTAACACTTATTTCCAGTGGCTCTTCTGTTTCCTAAAAATAAACAAAAAGAAAGAGAATTTGTAAAATTTTAGACTCGAGCGATTTGAGCACTATAATTTATGGTTCTAAAACATTTTTCGCTTAGTTTTTGAAAAACGAGAGAAGAGAATTAACAATTCATTCCCGCGATCGGTTATTCTTTATATTAAAAATAACAAAATGATAAAAATGATATATTTCGTATTCCATAAAACTAAAACAACAGATTCATCTTTGAAGCAATGAAGATGAAACTTAGCAAATGATTGCATAAATAAAACCAAAATTTATCACAAAAACCCGGTCTTTCCTTCTCCCTTTAAGGGATTTATAGAAAAAAGTCAATATCAGCAACATTCCATGCTTCTGTAAAATTACCAGAAAAATCCAACTGATATGAATCGTCCATATTACGAAAATCACTTACTACTGATTACTGTTGACAAGCTGCTCGCCGTGATGCTGTTTTCATCACTTTTGTTCCTATAGATACACAATAAATCGCGATTTTCACTAGCCAGATCATGCAAGGACCTTCGTTTTCTCAAATTGGAATCCTTAAAATTAGGAAATTCAAATTTACCTTAATCCTAAACTTATGTTTTAGATCTTTCTGAAATTTCTAACTTGTGATAAACCATTAATTAAAACCGATATTACGGCTAATCACCTTCAACTTAATACTAGTGATTTGTCCTTTGTTTGCTTTTTTAGATACTCTTGGTAATGTTCCTGAATTATAAATGTTCTCGAACGAAGAGAGAAGAACTAATTCGATGAGTCCGTTTGCTGATTTAACCAATTTCGACGAATCATCTCGAATTTCCACTTTGACTTCACTAAATAACGAATTTATGTCAAAAAATATGGAAGAACAAAAATTTCCTTACAATTAAGCACGTTCTAAGCGATCCAAAAAATACAAAACGTTCTACATCACTATTTTAAAAATGATATTTGAAATATTAACCATCCAACTGCTTCATCCAACTGTTTGCAGAAATATTTGTATCCTTTCTTGTTGAAAACTTTTTTAAAATCTCCAAGTGTAATAACATCGTCCGCAACGGGAACTACAGATAAGTATGGAGTATTATCGTCCAAATAGTAATACACCTAAAAAACCAATCATTAAGCATACACTTTTGAGAAATGCATCTCTCATTTAATTTCAAATAATTCATTTTAACAACTGCATAAAAAATTATAAATGCCTAATGTGTGATCATAAATTGAAGAGTAAAAGCAGATAAGGCTTTAAAACTTCAATTAAGCTGTAGTTGTTCATAGAACTACCAATCTGTAAATAAATCAGTGAACAGTAAAATGTGAATTTCTCTTTGTTAGAATAAGAGGGCAATATTCTTTCAACTTGATATATATCTTGTTATTTGTCAAATCAATTTCAGCTGCAAAATAAACAGTGATAATCAATAGAAGTTATAAATGTATAGTGCATACCTTAGTGGAAGCTGCACTAATTTCTTCCCGCATCACTTCATCAATTCTAAATTAATAATGATTATTAAGTAAAATAATAAAAAGGAAATAAAAGATTCAAACGTTTCCTGACCGAATACTTGTAATTTAGCATGGTTACGTTTATGGTATGTTTTATTAAAAAACTAAACTTCAGTCATTGCTGAAATCATCAATACTCTCTTACTGTAGTCCTTGAAGAGGGAGAGAAAGAGAGGGATTTGTGCTTTAAATGCACAGTAGGAACTGTCCTTGACCTGAATCAGAGCACCTTAACGCACAGTTTTTTTGTTAGAATAAAAACAGTGGATTAGGTAAAGAAGTTATACTGAACGAATTTGTTAAGAGGCTGTGAAGCGCTGTTAAACCTTATTCTACTGAAACATTGAGAAAAGTATTGATTTAATTCTACGAATAAAATCAATATTTTTCTCGATGTTTCAAAATGAAGTTCAAAAAATCAAACTATCATTAAGATTTTAATAGCTTTAAGTTGTATAAGAAGGTAACGATCCCACGGAATATATTAACTTCCTGAGAAGTTAAACAGAACATGAATATATCAGGTTACATTTCATTTCACTTTTATGAAAATATAAAATGAGAAACGACTTCACAACTCTTTTACAGTACAGAATCGTTAATGAGGAGAAGAGGAGCACTGATTTCTGTATACCACAAATCTTTATTCCCCTAAAATCACTTTCTTTCCAAAAGTCAAGAAGAGCAGTTTTTTATTTATGTTTATAATTTCTCGGATGCTATCTATTCAATCTTTAGTTGTAAAGCTTTCAGTGGAACATCTTCCACCTTTCCCCAATACTAATAAACCTGAATATCCTTCAAAACTTTCAAATATTTAAAGATAAGAAAAAGTTTTAGCAACAAAATATTACGGACGTTATTGAAAATACGCTTTCTTTCCCGGATCTCCAGTAGTTCTATCTCCGGAATGGAAAAATAGCGAAGCTTCAATTCCTTAATGGATGAGAGTAACGCTATTGGGGAATAATTGCTTACGACAATCACATAGCTCCATTTCACAATGAAAGTATGATCCAATACTTAAGAAGCTAAAACTACTTGACCTATAGAAGAACGCCACTTCAGCCGCGTAATCAAGCTATGAGGTCACGCATCTAACGCAGCAACGACTTGCAATCATTATGTCCTGCACTATGTGCTCGATGATTTTTTTTTGCAATGAAAATATAACCTAATATTTAAGACGATTTACCAATCGCGAAAACAATTTAATTAACATCCCACAGCATTTCCCAATGATTCCGATATTGAAAAAACTCATACCGAACTGTTTTGGAAAGCTTTACATGAGCATAGTTGCTGCTGCACATGTGACATTTGACATTTCAATTAGTGAATGTGTTAGTTTCATGCAAAATAATTCGATTAATTTTTATTAATATACTTTCATGCTATTGTTAAAATTAAAATTTCAATCCAAATGAGTGATATGAGTCACATTAGAATGCAAGCTTTCATTTTATTCTTCTTCTTCTTTTGTTTAAATTTCGAAGTGTTTGAAATATTTTTTATACAATCGTACAGTGATTTCACACTGTGCTGAAATTAGTTTTCTCACTTTTCAAAATTTCATAGCCTCAATTTTTTTTCACTTGAAAATTACCGAAATGAATGTTACCGAATGGTAGGGAATGACAGATGTTAAATGATAGCAGAATTGTACCACGCTGATCCATCTGATCATTACCTTATCGAAAATTGAAACATCAATTTCTATGAGATGATTGCTACGAAAATTGAAATTATATTGAAGCATCGTCTCATCGCCATCGCATGTGAACAGTTCACGATCATTCAGTGCACATAAAATGATCGGTTTTTCGGGGAACTTACTTACAAATTCAGGAATCCACTACAAAAAAGGATGAGTTTGTAATTTTCGACGATAGGTAATTTAATTATTTAAATTACCTATCGTAGATGTGATATATTAATAAGTAATTATTGAAATGAAATTTGAACAAAATTAAAATAATGACAAAATCATGATAGTAACTAGTTGATGTATAAATTCAAGTTTATCATGAAATTGAAATATTTTAGAAATGAAATTTTAGCAATTATTAATAGTTTCAACTTTTTCCATAACATGCTGATAAGTTTGCGCAATTGTAATCGAATAGCAAGCTATACAGCAATCAACGCCTTCGGTATATCGTTCGTAAAACAATTCGAAATTATACGGATCAACAAAAAGCCACATTTGCATCTCACGTCCATCTTGCGTTATTGTCGTACAGCAATCAGCATCCTATGCGATCATGCAACTTATTATCACGTCACGTTAACAAGTATCATGCGTTTAAACAGTTTAAACAAAATACGTTCATTTATTATAAAACTTGTAATTATAACTTAACTCAAATCTTTGTTTTTTTTTTTCAATCAATTTATCTGTTCAATTATCTTTTGAAATTAAAATTAAAATTAAAACATGGAGCTAATTTTGAAAATTATTTTTCCCAGACTATATTACTTGTTTTTTTTTTTTTTTTTAGTGGAAGTTATTGATTGTTGAGGGAATTTTAATGAAAATATTTACAGAATATGGAATTCTTTCGAAGGAATTCAATTGTACCAATTGATTTCTTAATAAGTTAATGCCACTGGAATAATCACCGAGCATTACAATTCGAAATGGATTCTCTTCCATCCCACTAATACTTTTTGTTGTTAACGGTAAGTATCGTGGTTTACATCCACCGAATAGCAGTGGAGATTCTAAAATGAAATGAAGCAATTTAAGAAAGCGAATAAAGGTACTTCTAGATGCAGATGAAGTAATCCCTAGTATTGTTTATGTCAAATGATCCAGCATCCAATTGAGAATCAAACGTAAATGCCACGTTCAACGTGATCGTAGTATTAATTATTTCATTGTTCAGTGTTGCTTTGCTTGGTACCAGTTAGTATTGTAAGCATTACAACAATTTAGAAATTATGTTAACACAATGATATCACTTATATGGAAGATATAAAAGTTATCAGTTATTAATGAAAAATTTTATAATCGATGATTAGACCTTTTCAAATAATTTTTTGAGCAAAAAGAATTTTTTTTTGTCTGTGAGAATTATCAAAAGATAAAATTTGAATTGAAGTATACGATGTTATTGAAGTAAATTTGTAATTTAATATGAAATCCTAGGTAATATTGTAATTGTTCTAACATCAGATACATCTGTAACTGATAATGAGAATGATGATGATTACGATGATATGACGTCTGATTTTCGAAATGATCAAACGGTAAATTGAAATTTAAACACAATTCAAATTTATTTGAATCAAAAAGAATGATTTATTAGTGAGCCTGAAATTTTAGCCACTACGAAATGATTATACCAATGGAATGAAAATTATTAAATTCGTTAAAATTCTGTAATAATAACGAAAAGTATTGATTTGGCATAAATTTACGATGCAGAGCAAAAGATCCGGTAAACACCGGGGAAATATCTGTCAGATTAGCCTGGTTTTTTGGGATTGAAAAAGTTATTTAATTTTGGTAAATGCAAAATTTTCACTACACAATTTTAAGTAAGTAACTTAGGGGCATATTTTCAGATATTTATAGCAGGAAAAGTTATACTGATAACTTTATTAATATTTTAGAATCAAGATTGGATATTTCAATATTTCTCATTTAAACAGTCATCAGTAAAAAGTGTATATAGTGTTTCTAAGCTGTTTTATACTGATTCATTTTTAGACATAAATTCTTTAAGTGAAGATTTATGTATTTGAAGTGATGAAAATGATATTAAAGATTATATTAATAATTTTTATCTGAAATATTTGAATGATGGCTATGAAATTAATGATATAATTTGAAGTATTTAAAAAATTTAGCAATTTACTAAGATTTCATACACTTATCAGGATGGATTAAATTGATGAAATTAATTGATTTTATCCTTTGTTTTGCTATTTCTCCTTTATTTATCAAAGCTATTAATTATTTATCTCATTAATTTGAGCAAAGAAAAGCCTTGTTTGCACATTTACCTGACAATAATACAGGTCTTATACACTGCATAGCGCCAGATGATGAATTAATATTTTGCGAGGAATTCAAAGCTTCTCTGCACTTCTTCATCGTCATATATCCACCGCTTATCAACTACTAAACTGTTAACAATCAAACATAAATGAATGCAATCACAATTTTCAGTACAAAAAGTTTTTATAGTTTTAAAAATACAGCAGAAAGGATGAGGAAATTTGCATTCTGACAGCTATATTTCATAGATATATTTATAATTTTCAAGGTAGTATGCAAGAATTTTAATATCCAGCACTGTTTTCATTTTCATTGAAACCTTAATTTCCATTGCTAAAAAAAAACTGTTCTGGAATTCTTGCTTTCATTGCTCCCATCGCTTGTGAACTTCATTGAAATGACAATATCTCATTTTCTTTTTTTGTTCAATTTCAAGGTTGACAATAATAAATTTGTTATCAATTCAACTTGAGATAAGACTTTAATTTATCAGGACAAAATATACAAGAAGAGGAAAAGATGGGAGAAATATCAGACTGAATTGACAATTTAAGATTTGTTTATGAAACTTTAGTGAAACTTACGCTGTTTTGTATGAGACTTACACATCAAACTTTACTGCTTTCAAAAAGAGTGATAACTGATTCTTTTAATTATATAATTATATACTACACATCATTACGCAGAAGATCTATGACAAGACAAGAAGGCATATTTGAATTTAAATTCAATTTAGTCTGGAATATTATATGAATGAATTTTTGAGGTCTGATATTTATACAAGAAGGAACAGGTACTAATAAAGGTTATTTAACTTTCGATGGCTATTGCTGGATGATAAATTGATCTGTGCTAGAAACTTCTGATAAAATATTTATCTCTTAACGCAAAGAAATTATTAAAGCAATAAAAGCTTTTAGTTAGAAAATTTTTCTAATGAAAACGAAATTTGAAGCGTAAAGTTAAAATAAATGGAATAAATCGAACAATCTTCAATGTTACGGAAAAAAGTATTGGCACAATAGATAGATAACTAATCAATATTGCTTATCACTTTATCATTTTCGTTATGAGTTGATTTTGGAGTTGAAATAGCCTGAACTGATCGAATAAAATAATGATTTATTTGTTTATTCTCCTCTTCATGCCCAGTCTCATGGAGCTATCAGATGAATTTATGAATGAAATAAGCAGTAAAATGACAATACAAAAAAGAAATTTGCTCCATTTTGCTTGAAAATCCTGAACCAATTCTGGTCCAGAATTCTGGACTTTCTCTCACGTTGTAAAGTAAATTTTTTTTTTTTGGAATACTTCTGGTTTTAAATATTTGAAGCAATAGAAGACCCAAAGGTCAAACAATCACGAAGAGATTACAGGACACTACTCAACAAATAAAGAAAACCAAAAATGCATGATATTATTTGCAAGTACTAAAAAACTAATAAACCTGATATTTGGGAATTAACCTTTATAGTTTTTATCAACAACTTGAACTCAAATGATTGTTGTAATTTGGGAATCATTACTCTCTTTTACTGAGAGGTCAAAGAAATGATAATGTGATGTTTCACGCGTAACACGTGTTTTTTCAAACACGTGTTGAATTTATAATTATATATGTTCAAAAACGTGTTAATTTAGTTCTACAGAAGCTTTTGTAGTATGAAGTATGAATTTACGTGACTTGCATGAATTAATATAACACGTATAACCAACTGGATAGTTACACGTCACGTCTGATCTAAAAATGTCTCCACATACTACATATCGAAAGAAAATATTGTGCAAAACAGGGAGAAATTAACTTTTGCAGATATGTCATGCTTCAACTACCCTGAAAAGCGATTGGCGCTGAGTTCATCTGCTTAAACTTGACCTCAGGAAGTTCTACTCATCGATCAGTTATTCTTCATTGTTGTTGTGACTCTATAGCTTTTTTTGGCTTCTTTCCATGCTCGCTCTCTATGAATCTTTCGTAGAAACGAAAGACCGAGAATTCTTGATGAATTTAGGGATGTAGCTTAGCGTAATTATATCATGCTATCGGGAGGCCTGCGGTTATGATAATGTTTAAATTACGAGCTTATGTTTTTTTTTCCTATAAACCGATTAATTTTCATGCCTTTTTATAATTAATTCAATCCGTAATCAATTCCGGAAGAGAAGAAATGGGAAAGAAAGGGAAGTGTAAAAATGAGAAAAGTAAGCGAAAATATGATCGATTCAAGGAATCAAATCAACAAATACTGAATGGTAGCAGTGATTCTGATGAGAAAACTTCAAGCGTTGAAGATTTAGCTAAAGTTGCAAATTGTTGCGTGAAGTGTATGAAACCGATAAACGAACGTAATCGTAAGTTTATCAGAAATAATTCTCTCAAAAATCAATCTTATCTGATGAAAAACTCTGATAAAACTTATCTGATAAAATTTTAATTTAAAAAAGCGAGAATGAACAAATAAAATGTATTAATAAGTAAAATTGATTTTTATTTAAATAAAATAATTCAACTTTATCAACTTTCTCTTTACTTATAAAAAATTAGTAACAATTAACAATTAATAAAAACTAAGATACCATTTGTAAACTTTCATTCTATCTGATATTTTTCCTAATTTAATAATTTGAAATATTAAAAGTTATTTTTCCCCTAAGATATCATTCATTACATTCAGATTCTCATGAACCAAATATGAGAGAAGTTATGGATATATTTGATGATAAAACAACAATAGAAAATTTTAAACGTGTTCTACAATATATCAATGAACTTGTTGATAATTATGATATAACGGGAAAAATTGATGAAATGATTCAACAAGGATTAGAAGTAATTTTAATTCAAGGAATGCAATTTACGGTTTGTTCCAGATGCTTTTTCTTTTTTTCAAAGCTAAAAAAAAAAAAATTAAATTCTTCATTTCTTCCATTATTAAAGATAGAAATCAAAAAGATGATTTCTATTTTAAATCTTTAAAATAGAATTTACAGAATACTACAATTCAATATTATGCGATACATGCACTATCGGTTGTTGTCAGGTATATGAATGAAAAACAATTGCATAATTTAATGCAATGTGGTCTATTAGATGGATTTGCTGCAGCACTACAAAGTGATTTTTTTTTCATCATTCAAGAGGTATATTCTATTATTGAAATATTTCAATCGCTTCAATTTAATAAAATCATTTTAAATTATGCAACGATTTCAAATCAGTCTAATTATCA
Organism: Cruorifilaria tuberocauda; assembly: GCA_013365365.1. NCBI lineage: Eukaryota > Metazoa > Nematoda > Chromadorea > Rhabditida > Onchocercidae > Cruorifilaria > Cruorifilaria tuberocauda. The sequence goes on from JABVXU010000313.1 coordinate 64,850, forward strand.
TTTCTTTTCTTTAATCTTAAATTGGTCTATTAGAAATACACTGATATTGATTGATTGATTGATTGATGATCATTAATTCAATTCCATATTTTAATTCTTTGCTACTATTTATTTCTCTCAATTATCTATTAAAAGTATTGCTAGAATCTCATAAAGAATTTTATAAGAAATCGTCCAAATACAATGTTTCAAAAGTAGCGGATAATTATTTAAAATAATGATAATAATTGAATACAATGGAAATAATCATTTAATATAATGATAATAATTGAATACAATGAAAATAATCATTTAAAATAATGATTATAATTAAAACAATGCAGATAATTATTTAAAATAATGATTATAATTAAATACAGTGCAAATAATTATTTAAAATAATGATAATAATTGAATACAATGAAAATAATCATTTAAAATAATGATTATAATTAAATACAGTGCAAATAATTATTTAAAATAATGATTATAATTAAATACAGTGCAAATAATTATTTAAAATAATGATAATAAATTATCAGGCTATCGAAGCATGCTCATCACTTGCTGTTAAAAGTATTGAAATGCGTGATATTGTTGCGGCATTTGGTTCATTGCATATGTGCGAATTACTTTCAATGTATTATCAAATAATCTCTAAGGAATTCGCATCTGTTATCGCAAAATTTCTATGCGATTTATGTCATCTTGAGCCGGTTTCAGAATTCATCCTGCGACGCGTCGCAAATGCTGCGCGTTATCTTTTGCGACATGAGGTTATTTTCTTTTTGTTGTTTGTATTCTGTGAACACAAATTCTGTTACTGTAAGATTTATTTTATGAAAGTTAGTAGAAGTAACATCGTCGAGTAATGTTGCCGTAAAAATATATTTAAACTATTTACACAATTTAGAATTCTTTGCAATTTTTTATCTATCTGATAAACTTATTATTCAAGCCAAGGTAATAGTCAAATTTTTACTTTCTACTTTATATTTTGATTATAAATATTATATATTTTGATACTTTATATTTTGTTTTTTTTTTTTTTCGAAAATTTTTTCAGTATTCAAATATATTTTTAGGTGACGCTTAATTATTAGCTTTATTGTTTATTTCTAAAATAATAAATGTTTGTTTGAGGAATACGAAATTCGCTTAATTGCTTTGGATGCTATACTGAAAGTAGCAAGCAATAAGGATTTAATTATTATTTTCAATGATGATTATATGGAGAATATTTTGAAATTTCTCGATAGTCCACGACGTTGTGAGATTAAAGCAGCATTTAATATTGCTTCAGAATTCACCAAGCAATATAGCTCGAATACTGATGTAATCATCCAGCTTACTTCTTTTCAAATTATCATAATTACTTTTAGAGAATTCTAAATTTTATTCTCTGAAGTATATTTGATTGTAAATTATTCGTTTCGAATGATGATGCAAAGTATTTCGATATGAGATATCAGTTGAAAATTCAACTTTCTTTTTATATTACAAAATGACAATTGCAGAAGAAAAGTATAAGTTATACTAATAAAATTATACTA
>JABVXU010000314.1:0-66118 GCA_013365365.1 Cruorifilaria tuberocauda
AATTATTATTTTTCCAACTATCTGATACGAAGTAAAATCAATTATCATTGGTCCAGCTAACTTTCACTTCATAACTTTTATCAATTATCCCCAAAAAAAGAGAAAGAAAAGTTATACTCGAGATATTCTGTACTGCTATGATCATCACAACGCGGTATACAAGAATCGTTGAGTAACTTTAGGAAATCAGAATTATCCTTTGAACGGTAAGATACACCAAGGATAATGTGTTGTGAAGCGTAATTCTTCAGCAATGCCGTCTGGAAATTCGATAAATAAACTTATCAGAATGATATGCATGTTTTTCCTACTTGATCAGAAATCTATGTCATTGTAAGAATATCGAATATTAATTTAATCATCATCAAATTATCAACCATTTTCATATTTTCCAACTTTATTCCTTTTCAAATATTACAAATATTAATATAAATATTATAGAAAGTAAAGTATTAACAGTAAACAAAGTAGTGTAAAGTAAGAAAGGTCTCTTCGTTAACCTTTAATTCATTTGGAAAATCGTTCAAAATAATAATAAATATTTAATATTTGTCAAGTTTCGCGTTAAAAGTTAACTTATTTATAATACGAATAAGTGATCTTTTTTCAGGTTTATTTAGCCGATAATTTTCAAAATTCTTGAAGTCATATTATTTACCTTTAATTTGGTTCAAATTTATTTTACCAATTATTATTTGGTCATTTGCTGATATTAGCATTTCATATTTCTATATCATAAAAGGAAAATGAAAATCGGAAAACCTGATCATCAGTTGAAAGTGCTGCAAACGGAGATAAAGTTTTAGCCCATTCGATTACAAGTAATAACTGACTGTGAATACTCGTATAAATGTCCCTAATAGTTGCCGTACGCACTGTATCACTCGATCCGTACTGTAATTTCACGTCAATTTCAGGAAATTAGTGGAGCATTTCCTGTTTTAGTCTTTTATTCAAAATGATTATCTTTCTCTCTTATTACAGCAATCAAAAAGTTGATGAAATTGTTTTCTAATTATATTTTTAATTTTAAATTACATTTTTAGAAATTAATGTAAAATAAGAAAATGATAAAAATAATGGAACAAAATATTAGTTTTTATACTATAATAGACAATTTCTATTTGGATATCTTTTCAATATTCCTAGCTGATATGAAAAATTGTTATCATTAAACAATGAAAAAAGTTTAAATAGAAAAGAAAAACTAATTTTTTTCTGTTTACCAAATGATTCTTTGCCCAAAGTGAAGCGTCCGTTTTTTTCATAATTGTTTCTCTCAAACTTTGCATTTTCTTCTCCGATAAAAGAAGACTTTCAAGCAATGATCGTGGCGTTTCCCATGACGGTAATGTTGAAGTTGTCGAGGAAGAAGGTAATGAAGAAGTTATTGGAGAAGCCATAAATTGTCTGAAAATATTGATTACTGATAATGAATTGGTATTTACTCAGTAAATACTGTTCAATTAAGGGCAAATTGAAAACAGAAATTCCCTGACGCTTATGATTAATTACTTACTAGGGAATTGTTTGATAGATGAAAAGTTGAAATTAATAATTGCAAAACATAAATTGCCTAAACTTGTTGATAGAAATTATTTTTTAAGTAATTTGATAAATAGTACGAAGAATCAGTGAGAATCAGTGCTTAAAATACCCATTACGAGAGGATTGCTTTCGACTGGTAACGTGTTCTAGCTTTATATTCGGTAATCCAATATTGGTAGTACTTTGCGCTGCAGCGCAGGTAACATTCGTCGAAGGTGATGACGTTGACGGAGTGCAATTCCGTCTACCGATCACGTCACGCTCATTTTGCACAGCTGAACAAAAAAAAATATTAGAACTAATTAGCTTGAAATTTGAATGCATCGAGTAATTCAGAACTGCAAGTAAGCGGCATAAAGTATTAAAATTTCGTAAACCCTAATACTATCGGAATACAATAGATTGAAATATTGTACAAAAACTTAGCATGCATTAATAAAATTATCACATTTAAAAATTAATAACAACAATTTGAGTTTCAATTTATTCAAATGCTTACGGTAGCATCCTAATATTGGAAATATTTGTTAAAAATTTTAATTATTGCTAATATGATTTTTGATTTCTTTTAATTAAGAACTATTAGTATTCAAAATACCAGACATTACAAAATTACGCTTAAATTGATTGAATCGATGACATTTGTTTGACTAAAAATTGGATCATTGATCAATGATGTTTAATAATAGATATATCAATTATTATTGATTGAAATGATATCTACGAATCATTAAATTAAAATATCAAGTAATGCGACTGGAATAATACTCAAAATAAAGTAATTTATAAGCTTCTCAATGGAAATTTTATTGAAATGATAAGGACCTTTAAGGACTTTTTAAATTCTTCTCTAACTTGAAAAAATTTGCACCTGTAATTAAATTAAATTACAAAGTTTTTTTTCTTTTTCAATTCAATGATTTTATTTTTCACCTTACATTATCACTCATTTTCCTTTTGATTTTATATTTTTCAAAATTAAATACCCAAAAAAGAAGCGTGATTATTTTATTTATTCTTTCCTTTTTTTGTTTTAGCTAATTTAAAACAATTAGCACATCTGCCAGAATGTTTTATAATTCATGTTTATCAACCAAAATTAGAATACTTAAAACAAGTAATTAAAATTATGCTAGTATACTAAATCAGAACAAGCAATCAAAGTTAAACTACTTGCAATTTTTGATGATATAATTTGCAGTACAGAAATTCTCAACAAATTGATAATTTGAAAATGACTAAAGATATCTTTTTCATGCATATCAATCAAATCATATTAATAAGCTTACCATCTATTTTCATTCCAGCATTAATGCAGCGCATATAACGACATGAGCGACAAACTGCTCGATTATCTGTAAATTAATTAATTTTTATCATTCCCTGAAAAATAAAAAGTAATTCAATCAATATTTCAATGAGAAATTATATTTTTTGATCAATATGTTATAAGAAAAGTTTTTTTTCCACTTTTGGTAGAAAGAGAATGAGCAATTTTGAAAGAGTAAAACAAAAAAAGAAATAGTTTTGAAGTAATTTCGAGAAAATAATCTTGAAAGAGCAAAAGAAAAAAGGAAAATTAAAAGTTTAAAATGTGTGATACTGTACGTGTAATGCTCAATTACTTACAAAAAAGAAAAATTTCTAATAAGAAAAACCAAAAAGTTTAAAATAATTCAATCACTGTCATTTTTCCTTCTTTACTGTACTAAATTGTACTTAAAAAAAAACATTTAATATCACATCTAAAAAGTCACACATTCCATTTCAAAAGTGAAAGGAAAAAGAATTCATGTTATCAGTGATAGTCTTCATGGAAATAAAATTTCGAGTTACGTTTATCAATATTGCAATTACTACTGAAACGACACGTATACTTGTAACCACGTCGAATAGTTCGTCGAAAAAAACCTGCAAATAAAGTTACTAATTTAACTAAACTATATTTTTCATTTAATTTAATTTTATTGACTTAATCGAATTAATATGAATTATGTCATTTTTCTATCCTCAAAACTGATTTTTAGGCAATGATACTGTGACTATAGAAAGAATAATACTCGTAGCTTCGATAGTGTGAGTTGCAATATCAATGACTTTAATGATATTTTATGAAATTTTAATGACAGCTTAACCTAGAATGTCAAAATGCAAAAAACCAAATAATGCAAGGAATTTTAATTAGAATTCATCTGTTGAAGTTTTTTTTACTGAAAAGGTTAAAATTTAATTTCAAAGGAAACAATGTGACGAAAGAAGAAAATCAATCTATTAAACCCAGTATTTAATTAATGATCATGGAGTAACATCAGAAAATACAAAAATATTTAACAGTGGTAATTATAGGACAAATCTTTTCTCTTTTTAAAACTTGAATTAATTAAATTCAGAATTAATAAAGCAGCAATGTTACCTTTACATCCATTACAAGCAATCGTTCCATAATGTCGACCTGTTGCTTGATCACCACATACCGTACATACTAAGTCATTACCGTCTAGAATATTATGCAATGTTAAAAATACTAATTAATTACAGTAAAAATTATATTTGTAGTAATTTTTGTTCCTTTATTATAATCTTATCCTTTAATAACTGCAATTATTGTTCAGGTTATTATTATTATTATTATTGTCAATATTATCCATTATTTTTTTATTCCAATTTTTCTTTCAATTACTGTATGACAGTAATTGCAAAAATTTATTGTTCAGATTACTGTTATTATTGTTAATCATCATCATTGCTGCCATCTCTATTATCATATCATACAATTTTTGCTAACTTTTATCAGCTTTGTTTTCGAAATTCATTCGTTATCATTAAATTACCATTTTATTCTAAAAACTAATATCACAGACTGTTATGATTTATTCATTCATTGTTTCAATTCATTTATTAATTAATATTACATTTACATGAATCCATTTGCAATTACTTCTATTATAAACTGCATGATAAAAATTAAACACACTTGAATTAATTAGTTTCCAATTGTTGCTGAGAATGAAACAATACTCTAATTGTTATTAGCTATTATACAAAGGATATTGTCAGGTAATTATTTCAACATATTCTTATGTTTTACTTAAAATATAATAGAGAGTAACATGACATAATATTTTGACACTTTCTAAATAAAAAGTTTTGTTGCTTTCTTTACACTAAATCACACACCTGAGTAGTTTCGCTCTATATTTCGTCAATTATCCTGACTACAATAATCTAAAGAGCAGGCAATTTTTTTTGGTTAATTAATAATTTAATATTAATTAAGTGTAAGATAAAAGATGACGAAGCAATTACTAAATTACGCATTACACTTTTTGTTTTCACTCTTTTCAATTCATCAGTTCTTTACTATTAGATGACGACAGTTTGTACAGTTGTTTCAACGGCTCGAATAAATTTAACTTTCAGGCTAATAACTAGTAATATTGAGTTATTGAGCTTTTGTAAATAAATATTAGGATGATTATTAATAATGATTATATAACCATTAAATGAACCTTTAGGAATCATTGGAAAGAATAAAAATGAACTTTTTTCGATTTCATCAAAATCTTTCACGGTGCTCTCGGCTTTCAACATTTTCATGCACCCAGAATATCGGAAATTATCTTCTAGATTTTTGGCTAACTTTTTTTTGAAAAGCAATATGCCACAACTTCACACGAATATTATCCTGAAAATGCAAATAGAAAATATTTGAAATTTTTTCCATAAAAAATGGATTTAGTAAATGAACGAATTAATTAATAATCAAAAGTTCAAAGAGTTAAATTCTAAAGTAATAATCAATTACTGGTAATTTCATCGTTTTTCAAGAATTCTGTAATATCAAATGGTGAATGATTTCATACTTTTAGCTTACTTATGAAAAACTAGCTAAAATGAAAAATTTTGCTATCAAAAACATTTTGCATTATCAAAAATTACAATTTATCAATTTACGATCACAATTTTTTTCCGCCTTTTTTTCATAGTTTAGTTGTTTTTTACTACAATCATATCACCAGATTACTAATCATATCACCAATTTTCATTTTCGTTCTTGACATTGTTATTATGATTATTTATCATCACTCATTCTACTAAATAATCATTTCAACGTTTTTATTATCATTACTAGTAATTATGATATTATACAACTTTCTTTTACATCAATCGGTAGCATCACTTTTTTTTTTGTGAAATAAACTTTTATAACAATTACATTTAACCATCAATTTCAGGCATCATTTTTCGGTAAAAAAAATAAATTGGAAAAATTGTTTCGTAGCACAAAAAGCATTTCCCAATACTATCAGTGTTACAATAAAAAAAAACTGCAATATGCATTGAATCCTGGAAAATAAATTGATTCTATCAATTGAATTTAGCGAAAAATGATAAAAAAATTCAATAATCAAATGAAATTCACTTAAATTTATCATTCTCTGATAAAATAAGATAACAAAGAAGGCAGAATTAACAAATGAAATTATCAGAAAAACAAAAGAAAGGAAAAAAAAATGGAAAAACTGGTCTTTAACAATGTGTACTAATTCTTCATTTAAACAAATGGTGCTATTTTGTATTTCTCGTTAAGCAAAATGAGAATGTTAGTAAAAATATATTTTTAATATTGTCAAAACTAAATAGATATTTAGGAAACTTGAAATATTTTAAAAAGAATGAAAAAAAGAAGAAATCCATGTAAAAGTCATTCGGTCATGATCGCTAATATTTCCAAAAAATTGAAAATTTACCAGAAAATTTTGTAATTCGAAGAAAATATCTGTTTAGATACTTCATAATTCATCACATAATTGTAATTCATAATTAGAAAAATCGTAGAGAAATTAGCAAATCGTTTTGCTAACGAAAACAAAAGAATGAAATAAAATCAGCATTGATTATTGATTCATTTTATTTTTTTAGTCAAATTATTTCTGTTATCAAAAAGCATAACTGATTTTCATTATAATATTATTCACTATTTCACAATCCATTCTTATCAAAAAATAGTTTCAATTAATTTTCCTCAAAGAAAAATGAACTAAAGATGCAGTTAGGAAGTTAACGATTTCAACTGCAAAAAAACTTTAAATAAGAAATAAAAGTAATTAGTTAATTGTGATACATCGATCATTTTTTCTTGCGAAGTTCTCAAATAACAAAGTAATCAAAAGCAGTGAATGCATATCGTTATTTCTGATTACTTTTGCTTGAACTCAGACAGTCTTTTTAATAAAGTAAGAAATTTATTAACTATTTTACCTTCTTTTAGTAATTACCTGGAAAATATAAATTAATTATTCAATTAATTCCTGTGATTTAAGTTTTATAAAATAAAAGAAAGAAATGAGCAACGGAAAGAGAAACATCAAGGAAATAAAATAATGCGGAGTGATTGAAATTTGCACCGAAACAACTGTTACGAATTGAATGGAAGAGTTTTGAATTTTCGGAAAATTACGGGAGAAAACGAAGAGAGATGGAGAAATGAATTGATAATTATGGGACAGATAAGATAAGCTTAGGTTTTTTTCTCCTTTTAAACTATAATATTTTTCTTTAAAAATCTGAAAATATATTTCTATGCATATTATTTTAAGAGAACTAAGGTTATTTGTCATCGATCAATTTAATTTACTAGAAATTGAAGTTGTTTATGATATAATAATTTAAAATAATAAGAACAAAATATCAAAGCTCTGTAGGATAGGAATGATACATTTTGAAAATCTCTACAATATTATGCAATACACTCATTATGAATTAGCATAATTATCATTAGGAAATTTAAGAAGAGTAAGAAGTAAGGAAACATTACGACAATTTGACAATGATAAACGTTTAGTTAAAACTTTGCTTCTCACAAATAGCTGAGATTGCTGAAATTTTCATTCACATTGAAAACTATTTTCAGTATATATTTTTTTTAATTTTGATAATACTTTTTTTTAAATAATATAGCGTAAGGAAAATGTATGTCTTTGGAAAGGACAAAATTCGATTTTCTCAATAATTTCCAAGTTTATCTTATCATCAATGGTCTTTGGTATCTTTAAAGTTAAGTGTCGCTGATATTATCAAAATTCGATTGCAAATCATGCATTCTTCATCCAGCAACAATAAAATTTTCATGGATTAATTTCAGTTTAAGAGAGACAACAATTCAAACCGTTTTTTTTTATCTTAGCTTTCTTGGATTGTTATAAATCAGAATTTTATCAAACATATACATGCATACACACACATACATACACATATATATATATACACACACACACACACACATATACGCATACACGCACATACACATACAAATATACACACATGTACATACATACACATACACATACACACAAAAAGCACAATAATGCAACTAAAACAAGTAATTAATTAATGATTTTTAAAAGAAAGAGTAAAATTTACTGAAAATGCGAAAAGAAAAAGTTGAAGGAGTCAAATCAAATCAAATTAAATAATTTGTTACAAAAATATCAATAAAAACTTTTTAGTATCAAATTTGAATGCTAATCGTATAGAAATAAATTCAACGATAAGTAATTTACTTCCTTTTTTCTCCCCTCATCATGAAAAAGGAAAGGGAAAATAACAATTTATAAAAATTCGAAAAAAGAGCAGAAATAAATTAATTAATTTGATAGAATAGCTAAGAATTTGATATATTTGAAATCTATTTATTCTATTCAATCTATTTATAATTAAATTATTGAATTGAAATTTAAGAGGGGAGAAGGATGATCAAATCAGATATGACATTTCTGTTGATTAAATAAAAAACAATATGGCATTTTTTCTCGATAAATATTATTTCAAGCTATTTGCACAATGACCAATCATTGTAGTTTCGGTCGGTAATCTCATGAGCCGTTAAAATGATCATTGTTTTAAGATTTTTTGTTCATTTTTATTGGAAATTCTCTATCAAATAATAGAGAATTTGTTAACGATTAAAGGAAAGGAAAAAAAATTACAAAATTTGATATTTATAATTTTTTAACAAATGTTAAATGAAGAGGTAATATAATCCTCTAATTAATATTCCTGAAGGAAAAAGAAAAGTTTGAAGATTCAAAAAATTTTTTCCTAATCTAAAATTAAATATCACAGATAAATGAGAATTCCACTGTGCTATACTGATAAACTTAAATTATACTGTAAAAAAAAGATAACTATTTTTATTTTCACTACAGTATATTTTTGTATGAGAAAGAATCCTCCTAATGGAAATACGTGAATAAAATATCGAAAAAGAAAAACGAAAAACGTGGAATGACAAAGAGTAACTATAAAATGAAATGAACATATGCATCTGCTATCGATAACAAAATTAAATTCGACAGGTTTAACAACCAATCATCATTTTTTTACATTTGCCAAGTTTGATGGTGGAAGGAGCTATATGAAATGATTTTAATTAACAGTACTGATAGTGATGATAACAGCAATAATAATCATAATGATTTCAGTGATAATGATAAACATATATCGAGAAATGAAGAGAATGGGAGAATAAAGAGGAGAAAGAGTTCTCATTCTTTTTGTCAAATCAATGATAACGAAATGGATGAACTGACATTTGGAAGTTCTACCGATTCTCTCTCTCTCCCACCCCGTTCTTTCCTCTTTCTCTCTTCCCCTCTCTCTTCCTTCTCTCTCTCTCTCTCCCTCTCTCTCCTATCCTTTATAGATGGAATTAAAATGAAGCAACGAAAAAAATGAGCACAAGTATTATTTTTCCACTCTCCTATCATCAAAAACTTCTCCATACCGAAGAAAGTAATCAGTGGGAGTGGAAGTTAAATTTCGCACCAATTTTGATTACACCGATAAGGGAACTTTCAGCTTCTTTCCTCCAAAGAGCATGATTATAAACTTGAATTAGTGAATTAGCTAATTGTGTTCGAGTCTTGTCTACTTAATCATTGCATATACGCATTTCAATCAAATTTTAAATTTAAATTTTAAATTTGCAATGAAATTTTTTTTGAGAAATTTCAAAATTTTTTCTGCAATCGAAATTAAAATGCTTATTATTTTTGAATTCTTTTTTTGTAATTTAAGTTTAAAAAATATTTCTAACACTGCTTATCTGAGAAAAAGTTTTAAATTTTTCTTTTCATATATTTCAAACAGAAATATGAACTGAAATGATAATAATGAGTAATAGAAATGAACGCTTCCTTTATCATTTATATCATATTTAAATCTATCTACATTGTACTTCAAAAAAAGATTTCACTTTGCTATCCGATTTTTGAAAAAAGAAAAAGAAACATTAACGAACTGTGAACAACAACAATTAATTGATAATTAATGAATTAATGCTTTTTAATTATTTAAATTATTCAATCCTATCAATAGTTCATAATTTTATTATCAGTAAAAAGTAATTTTAAGTTCTACTATTTCAGTATAAATTACAATTTGGAGTTTGAGTGTATGAAATAAAAAACCAGTTATCAATAATATAGTTAAGAAAGGGAAATTAGGGAATCGATTAATTCATTGATAAAATTGTCCGATTTAGTTTTGGAAACGACATCATTAATATTTTGCAAATAATTTTTAGAAACATTTTATTTTTACTTTTTTAAATATTAATTTAAAGATTTACTCAAATTTCAATGAGTCCTGTCTTTTTATTTTTTGAAAAGAGAGTAAAGGAAAAATTTTTCACAAAATTCAAATTTTTTTCTCAGATTAATCATATATTTTGCAAGGATAATAATCGAATAATCCCTAAAAATTAAATTTCATAAATATTCAAAAGAAATAAAACCATATACCCTATATCATATTTATTACAATAGTTTACCATATTACTTAATTTACAAAATTAATAAATGCAATAATGAAAATAGTGGCGACATTACTTGGAGTGATAGAAGAAAAAGGAAGAAAGAGTGTCAGTGATTTAGGGATGTCAGGAAGGGAAAGGAAAAAAGAAAAGCCGATAAAAAATGATGAAACGAGAAAAATAATGTGACAAATTAGTAGCAGAACATTGGTCAGTAAATCTTCTGTTGAAACTGATCAATTAGTTTAATGACCTGTCACCTAATTAAACGAAATTATCTGTGCTATCACTAACAAATACATTAGTATTTATAGTTTTAATGTCAATGTGCTATTTATATTTCTTCCTTTTATAAATCAAACCATTTCACTATCTATCATTCAGTAATAGATGTTATAAACACCATCTATGAAATCTCTTTACCTGTCGACAGCATTCAGTAGCACTGCTAATTAAATTTATCCTTAAAAATCAAACTTTACATTTTTGATAAAAAATAATTTATAATAATATAATCTTAATATTACGATGAAAGGAATTTGATCATTTTACTGATTGTTCAATTTTATAAGAAACTAAAACTGCATGATATCAGCTGGAATTTGATTAAGTCCTTATCAAGAAACTATGCATTTAATTTTCAAATCAACGCAATTTCTGACTTAATATAATGTTCGACCTCTTGTATTTTATTTATTGTTAATTTTCTATAAAAAAAATATTGTGAAAACAACAGAAGATATTGATAATGATTATAAGTAATGATTGCGACAATTATAAGAAAGACATTATTGCAAATGATAAGAACAAGTAGAAGTAAAATAAAATTATGTACTTCGGCAGAAAACGTTATTATATGAATAAATAATATTTCCAGAAAGATGCATGTTTTTTTTTCTGCAGATACAATTAAATAATTAATGTTTAAAGATTAAATGAGAGTAATTGTATAGCGGTTATCAAAATATAAGAAATTTCTGAATTCAATCGATGGCTGCTCATCAATCATGCAGAAAAGTTGGAAAACTTGATAAATGAACTGGTTAGATTTAGTTATTAAAAACTACAACATTCAGTTTTCTTATCCTACATTATAGAAGCAAATTTTTTTCTTTTTGTTGATTGATCTTTTTAAACTAAGACATAGACATTAAGAGAAAATAATTTAGAATCATCAAAGTGATATATATACATATCACTAAATAAAAAAGATGTGTTATATATCAGATAAATATATATATATCAGTTAGATATTATGTGTATTTGCAAAGAATTCCCGAACCTTGAAATTTGAATCATTTTGACCTTGTAAATGAATATTTTCAATCCGACTATAATATCGAAAAACTTCGTTATCCCTTGTTTTTTACCACAATAAAGCATAATACTGTTTAGTAATAAACTGTTTTGTGTCTCTTCAATCACTCAAAATTGTTGCCATATGAATTGGATGTAAACATCCCTATATCAATAATATTTGATTGAATTAATCATGTACCGAAAAGGTAATTCTTAAAATAAATAATAGAGATAATATAACACACTTGCAAAATTACGTTAATATCATTTCCATAACTTCTGTGCAGAGGTTTCAAAAATGATAATGTATACTTGAAATAAGTAATACAATTTTATTCCATTAAATCGATACAATATAAACACTATCTATACACATTTAAAGCACTAAAGTAAAAATACACCATCAATATATTATTGAGATCGTCTTCGATGAAGTATCGCAACATACAAAATGAAAAATTATCTAAGGTTACAAAACTTTATATACAATCTAGAGACAAAAAATGTCAGTATTAGAAAAACAATTCATACAAAATGCCTCAATAGTCTGGTACACTAAGATTACGTGATAATCAACGGTCTTAGAAAAAGTGTATGAAAAATGAATCTAAATTATTAAAAAATGAGTAAAAAACTCGAAAAATAATCAAATAATGATTTTAAAAATCAGAGTTTTTTGTAAGAAAAATGGTAAAATTGCTTTACCTTTGGCTTGTAACAAAAATGGCTAAAAATAAAGCCTCCAAGCATGATAGAGAGAAGTAAGAAATAAGCAAATAAATCCAATGACCACGCAATTTCAGGAGGTCGTGCATGGTGAATTGATGAAATGAATGAGTCACGTACCCAGCGGCCATAATTGAATTGCCGAAATTTTTCCTCCGCTGCGATGCCATATACAATTACCGGCTGATCAGCTAAATAATATTCAGGCCACGGTCCACGATCCAGCAAAAATCGAAGAAAAACTGCAAGAGCACCGGCGGCAAGTGTCGCAGAATGTGCTGAGCATAAATCTAAAACTAGAAAAGTTGGTAAGGAGAATGCACTAACCTTCTTTTCTGTCATATTTAAGTTTCTCTTGTTTCAATTAAAGTAACATGTTCCAAGGAAGGTAAAAATAAATCCATAAGGTCCAGAAAAGATTAGACGAAATTAAAAGTCTTAGGCTTTGATTTCTACTTTCTTCCCTGATCTGCTATCAGGCTACTTTTTAAGTTTTATAACAGAAGCCGCAAAGGTAACATCAAAATCTACTCGCAAGTTTCCATTGCTTAGATGAGTAAAAGCTTGAAAAGAAATGACTGAATCGCGCAGCACATTTTATTCATCTCAAGACTTTAATATTCAATAATAACATGTCAAAAAAATCAAATACCAGGAATTAAATCCATACCATGGGAAGTATTCACTCACCGATTATATCTACTCTGTCATTTGTAAAACAACCTGATGTTGGATTCTGCCAACTTAATATGGATGCAAAAAAATGAAGTGAGGAAAGCTCCACGAAACCAAACTGACCACACGTGAAAACTGAAATGTAAAATTAGATACCATAATTTTCGACATTTCACATTTATGAAAGAAAATATTCTCCTCTTATTTCTGACTTTGGCAAGTCTTTGAAACAATTTATAATGATATAATTTTAGCGAGTGATATATTTAACATTAATGAATTGTAAACATCACTAGTAAAATATAACACTAAGTATATAAATAATAATAATAAAAATGAAAGATTACTTTGTTCCATCAGCAAATCTCGCTCATCGTAATTAAGTCTTGATGTAATTCTTGGATTTCGTAACAAAATGCTCAACTCATCGATCATGTTTGTGCAGTACTCTGTGATAACAGATGTAATTGTTTGATTCTTTGTCATAAGGATGTAATTAGATAGCATGAAATTGCAAGGGGTCTGAAATTTCAATACATTTAAAAATATGAAAAAAGACGGATATATTCAAGATAAAAAACGAATTTTCTATTAACAGCCAAAAAAGAGACTGGGACTTGTTTCGTATACCGTGAAGGAAAAATGGGTCCATTAACAATAGAGGAAAGAAGTGAATCGTGAATTGGGCTGCATTCTTTTTTTTAGAAACCTAATTGCAGTAATATTCAAACTAGAAATGATATTTAACATACAATTTCCGAACTTTACGGAAGGTTCAGCTTTTCTACTCTTCCTGTTTATAAAAAAACAAAAAAAGCAGATTTAATGTTTAAACAATGTAAAGAGATTAAATCTGGAGATGTACCTGAAGAGCGATACCAACATATAATATCTGGTGTATTAACTGATATCCTGTGAAACCACGTTGGTCAACCATTCGCTCCATACAATCATTACTCAAATGACAATTCATCAACTTAGAATTCGCCAAAAGTAATTCAGTGAAACATCTGGAAAACACTTCTAGAAATCAAAAATAGTTTTAGCATGTGAACTTTTCCTACAGTCATTACGCTCAAAAAATCTAATACTATTATTTCTCAGAAACTTCTAGCTCAAAGTCGCATATAGCATATTTTAATTAAAAAGAATTCAAGAGTATCCGCAGGGCTTTTTATCTTTTTTTTCAGGTTTTACGCTAAAAACCAGGACCAAAACCAAAAAAACTTTCCAAAAAAATATTCAAAAAAACCTGTTGTTTTGCTTTTCTGCAGGCAGAATAGGAGGAGGAGAAATTCTATCAGTTTTGCTAGTTTTTAGTTGTTTCTCTTTCCATCTAAATCTTTCATCGGTACGCTGTGGCGTAAAATTCATTCTATATGGATGAGAGAGAAGGAATCGATACTGAAGAAAAAAAATTATTTGAATTGATTTCATTTTGACATGTTGAAAATAAACTCATTTGATATGCGCGTCGTGCATGCAAAACTAACAAGACGGCACCTTTACTAAACGCACTGATTAACTTCATAATAAACTGATCTGATCATACTTTGTATCATGAAATAACCAAATTTATTAGGTTACATTTGGCTAGTTGATCGAAGATATAATTACTTAACTGATAATAGAGACATAATACAAAACTGAGAATAGTGCATTCGATCAGCATATACAAAACAAATATATTAAATCAGAAAAAAAGAAAAATTGAAAAAAAACCTGATCGAAATATTCCTTATCTCGATTGGCAACAAACGGTAAAGCTTTATTTGCAATCATGCCAGCCATTAAGCTTAAATTTCGTATTTCACCCGTGATTTCTGAATCAATATCATAATTGCTTAGATTTTCCTGTATACTTCTTAAATGACCTATAATTTAAATATAATTAAAGGGATTATAACTAAACGGATTTCTGAAAAACTCTGGAATAAATGATCAAAGTCAAAAAAATCAAATATATGATACCAGAAACAAACTCCGAGCGACTAACGATTATGGAACAATTTTTCGAGAATTTCCAAGGACCCCTTCATTTGTAAAGCAAATTCCAATTTCTCGATCAGAAGACCAAAAATTAATTATAAAAACAATAAACCTTCGATAATTCGTAAACCAAATAAACCATCAACGTCGAGATTCTTATGGTGAACATTGTAATATTCCTCAAGTCCGTATAAGGCATTTAGTACTAGAGCAATTAGTCGAGCGCTATCCCAACTCCATTGTGTTGAAACCATTGTCCGAATTTTATTCTTTACTTCATCCAAATATGCCTAATCAACTCAAATCTGCCTTGGAATACCATAAATAACATGAAACTAACATAGATTATAGCAATTTGACCTTCCGTTGAAGGAAGCTAGAACACTAAATCCATAAACGTGTGAATAGCAAACGTTAATTCTTTATTAGAAATGAAAGAACAAAAATGCAAACAAAGGTACTCAGAGAAATGTCGGAGAAAATTTACCAAAATCTTGGCAACAAAACTCCACGCAAATATGGATGACGTGCTATCACATCCATTCGATACAACTGATCCCAGTAAAAACTCTGATTTATCATCTTCAAGAGAGCGATGAAAAAAATGACATAACATGTTTTTATTAATAACGCTCATAAAACAAAAAAAATACTTGTTACAAAATATCTTCCTGTGTATCCAAGTCTCCAAAAGAACAACTATAAAAAATTAAAAAAAATCTCAGATAGATTTAAATCAAATCCAATTTGTCTTTTTTTTGTTACAAAATATCTTTTTATGAAACTGATTTGCCTGAGATGGAAAAACTGAGTGGAAGACTATATAAACTAGAACAAGAATAACCAGTGAGATGAACAGTGATAAATTATCAACAACTATAATCGTGAACCAATAACGATAATTATGAGATCGCAATTTTAATGCTGCATTTCACTGCTTTCCTCAGCTCCACCGACCCACAACACATTGTTGCACCTAAAATAATTTAATTAAGTCTCATGAACATCAAAACATAAATTGCCATCACAATCCTTTCATCCATATAAGAATAATGGATGTTCCCAAACTGGGCAAATTCCATCAAACCAATTTTTTTAAAACTTACTTAAGAAAGCTTTCTTTTTGAAATAAGTCTTCTAAAAATATATTTTAAAAAAACCTGATCAAAACTTCTCCAACATCACCAGTATGTCGGCCATCGATATATTCTTCGGCATTAGCTAACTGCAGATTCATGTAACCGTCAACAGAAACCAAGTATCCTGAGATTATTATTTATTATATCGCTTTATTTTCTCTAGCACAAAATGATCTATAATGTTCAGTGATAAAACTGCATTTCTTCATTGTTTACTGCGATTAGGAAATATACAATATAGCATCTAATTCTAGCGGGAATTTATAACACGACTTGATTTTATCATATCGAATTAAAAATTTTAAATCACATCCAAGTAGGATAATAATGGTAAGGAACTGATTCAATGACAGAAGAAAACTTTATTTACCTTTATATTCCATACCCCATTTCAGTTTGCAAACAACTGGTTTCCCAGTTAGCCCATTCAGAAACGGCTTTGGATTAACTGGTTGTAATGTTGTCATCGTTAACTTCGTACTACCTGTAAAACACCCATTAGCATGTGCAATATTTCGTACATTTAAATACGCCACTTTCTTAGCTCATCAAGCTCCAGATCAGAGATTTGTAAGTTGATAAGGTATTATAATACATTGCTTCTACAACATTCCTTACATCTATTTCTATTATCCAATAGTATAGATTTTCACCGAATATTTCTGCCACACTAAAAATATTTCCGCATATCTTGGTTAGTCATTACTTTCTAATCAATATGCCGAGTTATTATTTTTCGATCAATATCACCAAGTCACATTCAAATTTTCACCAATCTGTATTAAATTTTGGGAAGAAAAGATTTTAAACTTTCATCTTTACTTTACCGCCTACCACACTTTCCAGTTTATGCTTCTGATCAAACGCTAAAACTTATTTGCATCATTCATAGCTTTTACTAAGTTATTTAATATGATGTCGATATTTTAACATCAGTGATGTACGGAATGCTAACATGGTAAGCTACTCACATAATCATATATTATTCTTTTCATATTGCTTAATGAAAACAATAATGAAAACAAAAAATGCTTAATGTTATATTACAAAAATAATCGCTATGACAAGAAAAAAATACATCCCAATGAAAATCCTTAACAAATGAACAATTCAGTGAACCCAACTTCCAACCTTTTCAACATAATACGCCGATTTCAACACGAAAATGGGTAGCATCTCGGTTACATGCAACGGCGAATGAAATAAACAACATACCAATCTAGCAATTCAATATGAGCAAATAATTTGTGAGTGGTACTGAGGGAGTCAAGTAATTTCCTATATCCTCTACTTTCTCTTCAAAAGGCTACATGATCATTGCTTAGATAGTCGCTCATCTTTATTTCTATTTGATAACCTTTAACTTTATCTCTCATATGTCTATGTGATTAGCATTCACTTCATCTCTTTCACATATGTTTCCGTGGTTTACCATTGATATTATCTCCTGTATATCCGCATGATTACTACTGACCGCATCTCTTGTATGTCTACGTGATTAGAGTCAATTTTGCATGTTTGCATAATCTATTATTCGCTTATCTCTTGAGTATTTAAACATTTTTTACTCATATAATGCCTAACGAACAGATGTAACTTAGGCAGACTTATAACCTATTGAAAAGCGGTTTCTGGATTCTGTCAGTAAACTGAGCAAAAGCAATTGGAAAGTTCAAGGTCCAGAACATTTTTTATTCTAAATCTTAAAAACGTTAGAGGTTCTAATCCCGCACGCTTACATTTCCGGTCATGTATGAAGATATTGATCAGATACAACATTAACTGTTGGAGAAATAAATCGAGGGAATAGCGACTCTGTTGATTCTACGCACATAAGCAGCAGCTGTGAAATGATTTTCGAGGGAGAGATGCGAGAGAGAGAAGATATATCATTGTTAAATTTGGAATAATATGAAATGTTGCACAGAGTGCCTAAAATAGCTAAGGTATTTTGCAGTGGGAAGCATCATTTCCGGCATGCGCACCACCTGTTCATCCGTTCATCCATCCCAATATGTTGCTTTCTTCCGTTGAAATATTAGTCGTCAAAAATCAACAATGATCCTTTAGCAACAGCATTTCTTCACACCGAGAAGAAAGCAAAAATCGAAAATACTAGTATTATTCGAAATGAATGCTATATGAAGTGACACATAATTCTTTTAATAATATTATTCTTATGATATCAGCATCAACAGTTTAGAAATTCGAATACTTCAAAACCTGAAACGACAGCTTTACTTTTTTTCTTTCTTCAAATTCTTCATTCTTAATATTCCTTTTCTGGGAAATGCTATCATATCAGCAAATCATCATTCTTCAGTAGAAAAATAGAAAGTAAGAGTGGATAAAATAAGTGAAAGCTCAACAAAATTTTGCTTCAAACTCATAACACAGTTCAAAACTTCCGTTTCCAAATATCCATCAAAATGAAGGAAGTCCTCTATTTGTTGTTATTCGAGAAGAATCGTGAAGAAATCGGGAAGAAATTATTCCAGTTTATAATGCAGATATTCACGCTTATCATTATTAAAAATCACACAAATAAAGTGATTTTTTATTGCAAAAGACATTTTGAATTATTATTAATGCTGAAGTTTTCATCTAATGGTGTAAAAAATTGTGTTCTCATAACAATGTAATATCTAAATATAAATTCTTGTGATAAGTTGGCGTAAAAAAAAAGCACTCTAAATTTTCCGTGAAATAACTCATAAAAATTTCACGAACAAACGGAGAATTATGAAGAACTGATTTGACGTAAATTTATATTTCGTAAATGTTTTAATACGTTTCTACTTCTATTTCGTATAAAATACATGCATGATGCATTTTCCATATCAATGAAAAAAAGTAGAATCTGATCATTTCACGTATTCTTTCAAACTCCTTCAGTTTCATTTGTTTTGAAAATTTTTTAACTCAAAATTACATAATAAATATTAGTTTTTAAATTCGAAATATTCCGGTTAATGAGTGGGAATTGAACTCAAGAAGTATCTCTCTAGTATTTGGAGTTAGAGAGAATTAGTTTATGCTGTGAAATTGTAATATATTAAAAAATATATTTAGGAGTGGAAATCTTAAATGTAAAATTTAATTGCAAGGAAATTTGTAGTTCTAATAAAGGCCATTCTTTTAATGTATTCATTCTTTTCCCCATTTGTCATTTATTGACAGCTCAAATATGAACAAAATAAGTACCTCTGACGCAAAATTTTAGAGGAATAACAATAATGCATTATTAGTTCTTTTCATTAATTTAAAAATTCTAAATTTTCAACTTCTATGAATTTTGAGATTCAAGTCGTTGATTTTGAAATAACTACAAACGAATTAGATAACGATAACCAATGGTTTCATGCTTATTACATCGACATTCCAATAAAGAATGCATTATATTGAATAAAGAATAATATGATTGCATAAATTATGACAAATTATTTAGTTTCAATTTAATTTAGTAAATTTTAATTAATATCACTTGATTTTAAAGAGAAAAAATTATCATCACTGATCACTTTTCACATTTTCATTGAAGTATGATTTCAGGACTGTTTAAAATGCTGCATGATGATCGTCTCTCGTCTGTTTATGATCTGGTTTTGTACGTAAACTTTGTATTTGAGAGCCAACCACGTTTTGCTTCATCAAAACACGATGATTGAAGTATACGAATGCCAAACTGAAATTAAAATTTGATAAGAAATTATTCTACCCTATTTTATCACAAAAGCTTATTAAATTTGGAGTAGCACTGATCAATGTATTTTGAATAGTTCAAGAATGAATTAAGCTTTGAGAGACTTGAAACAGATTTGATAATTAAAAGTTTTTCAAGTCTCTCAAACTTTGACTTTGTTGTTAACATTATTTAGCCTCAGCTTCTAACTCTATTGTAATCATGGAATATGATTTATATTTGATATTCATTTGTCTTTCCAATTAATGCTTACCTGTCTAAGGTGAGTATTAAAAGCCAGATATATGTAATTTTCGTCAAGCGCGATATAGGTACATTAATACGAGAAATAACAGCGAAAATTCCATGGATAGCAGTACTAACGCACGTCTGAAATGTATTCTGTTAAAAATATATTAAAAATTATAGAGTAAACTTGCTATTCAGCAACATTGATAATATAAAATTCAATGGCAAATAAAAAGTGCATTGCATCATTTTTTTTTATATTTCTGGTAACATTAGTGCTTTTTAATAGCTTTTGTAAAAAAAATCATATTGAAATCCTAAATTAATATTCCATATATAGAATTTATTTTTACCTCTTTAAAAAATAAAATTTCATGTCCATGGAGCGATTCATGTCCATGCTGTACATCGCCTTCCTGACGTTTTTTTTCCTACAATTATACTTAGTACAAATTTAGTAGGAATGTTGATGCTCGTGTCAAATTTTACGCAAGTATATTAGAGTTTTAATGAAATGTTCAAATCGCTGGAATGTTGTGTTTATGTGTTTATGAGAATTTAAGGTAAATCGAAGTGATGAATAGTTTTAACTTCCAAATTTCCTGGTGGTTTTTTTAGGATTTTGGAGAAAAATTATGAATAACTTTGGGAAAATGATGACATACTCTTAAATAAACAATGACGAAATAAAAAGCAATAGCATCGATGACAATACTGATAAAGATGATAGCATCGGATAGGACAATAGCAATATAAACGATGTAAATGTTTTTACAGGGTCCATAGAGAGTTGACCATGAATGAAAACGTGTTTCGTAGGGAGACGGACATTCAACTGTTAAATAAAAATTTTTTAAATTAAATAATATCATATCCATCGCAAAGTATAATCTATTTCATTAGCTATAAGAAAGAAGATAATATGAAGTAATTATTGCATCTCACTAATAAAATGTTAAAAAGCAAGTACGGTTATAATAAATCGCAGTAATTATTGTACTGCATGACCAAATTGATATAACTGTTATCCAAGCGTTTTTCCGATTGAATATGCGTGAATATAGGATCGGATATGAAACTGCACAAAGGCGATTAATTGCTAGAATGACTTGCATCCAAATGGCCGCGAACAATCCAGAATTAGCCAGGGTAGATGATATCCGACGAAAATTATTCCATGGAAATGTTAGCAGTCCTATGTTTCTACTAAATTTCATAAAGCTTAGAGTATAAACAAAAATAAGAATTAGAAAGATGGAAAAAATGAAAGAATTTATTGAGCTAGGTTACTTGTGCTTATTAATTAAATATCGGTAATTGCGAAAGAATTAGTAAGTATTCAGCAGGAACTGATATCAGTTTTCTAAGCGAAAGTTTACTGATTAGTAATTGTTAATCTTTAAAAAAATCAAGCAATGTAATGTGTGATAAGTTATCTTATTCTATTGTTTATTGAGTAAGTATGAGTTGATGCCTTACACAATAATTCTGGTAAGTGTCCAAAAGGTTAAGATTGTGGTGGTTTGTATATGAAATATAACATAAGTGGTGAATAAAATCCCGAATACATTATGATACCGTGGTGATTTATGAATGATCAGAAGAGATATTCCATATGTAAGTAATCCAAATATTCCAAGCTGAAATTTAAAGAAGTCACGGAATACGATCATTTGAATCCATCACGATCATTTGAATCCAGAATCAATTTTATATAACAGGGGGAATTCAAAAAATCTATCGTTTGTGAAAAGATTTACGAGATTTTAAGTATACTTCATACTCAAAGAATGTTTCAGTTGAAATTCCTGAACTTTCAAGCTAATAAGCTAAGCTTTTTAAGCTAAGATAATACTAATTTATTTAAATGATACCGGTAAGGCGAATGCATAGGCAGAAACATCACTGTCAAGTCGTGTGTAATTTGTCATTGTTCTTCATTAGAGTGAAATGGAATTTCAGAGCGAAATGGAATTCTAATCTATTGAATTAACTGAAATTAGGCTTTATCACATTCAATGATGCATTCAGCTAATAGTCTGAAATAGTGATAATGCAACCTTTTACTTCATGGGAACTGAAGTTATAGAGAAAGGAAAACACTTTTGAAATCGTATATTTAAGAGAAAGAAATGTTGACACATGAAGCAAAATCAATAAGCTGGTAATTACTGGAGTTTTCTCACCTTACCTTAAGTGGAAAGCAATATACTAGTAAATCACAAAATAAAATTAAGGTGCTAAATTCGTTCGATGCTATGTTTTCGTATTTTTAACAGTAGTATTTTCAACAAAAGTTCTAATAGGAATTTCAATCAGTAATCTAAACCCTAATACTACAAATTTAATTATATATAAGCGGATAACAATAATTGCTTTAAAAAGCTACTTGAACAAATTTTGAACTTCTATCATCGCTCTTAAAATAGCATTTCATCAATTAGGAAAAAGACAAATACATTACTGAGTCGAAGTGCTTTTTAATAAATACACTACAAAACTTAATATTTGGATATTTTCTTTATCATATTCTTTTCAATTATCGATTAATATTTAAATTAACTTTTATTATCAGTTTGAAAATAAGCGAGATATCGATCTTTATAATGCTTCGATAGTTTTATATACGAGTATTTAAACATATTTTAATTTGTGATTACATATGAATGTTTGAAATATTTCAATAGGTGAAACAAACTTATTTACGCTATTAGTATTTCTCAGAAAGGCGAATTTGTACTTCTTTAAGTGATAAGGAATATGCGTATAACTGCAGTATAAATATGTCACAATTCATCGTACATTTTTCTCTCAATTACGCAAATGAGAATTTTACTCATTATCGACCAATTACCAAGTTGCACAAATATTTCTGAATGCAATTTTGTTATAAGCATCAACTTTTCCCAAAGTATTTTCCATCCTATCTTGATTCCTCAATGAATTTCCGTGTAAATTACACAATCTCAAATTCTGGTTTCTGAGTTATTCTAGAAGTTTCACGATATCTGCGTGTGAAATGTTCCCAGTGTTTACTACCTGTGGTGGGAAGAATGGAGTGTAATTATTCCTGATCAATTAAACAATAATTGTTAAATTTAATTATTGTAATTTTACAAAATATAAAAATTGGCATCATCAACTTCCTAAGTGAAATTAAGTACTCAATTCATTATTTTAATATGCATATATCACAAAAAGTAAATTTTAAAATGTCTTCTCTTCAATATTTTTTTTTCTTCGATACGGTAACCTATACCGGCATCTCGGAATTTCTTCACCGAGCAGAGGAAGCCACTCCTACATGTTTGCCACTCTTCTGTTGCATTGCCTTTTTCCGGTACGCCTCCCGCAATCTCTCCCCGCTCACTGAGATGTCGCGTTTCATTCATTCCCTCTCTTAAGCATTCTGCCGATAGAGTTCTCTTCAAGCTGATAGTAACAACGTCTTCATGTGGAAAGACATTCACGATCGCTGCATTCCTCATCCACACTTGATATATTTATTCAAATTTAACACAGTTTTTGCCATTTTATTTATCATAATTCAGCAATAACAATAAGTATAAATTCCGAAATCAGAAATTCAAATCGAAATTGGAACTGAAAAGAGGAATTAAACAGAAAAGAAAGAAATGAAATGAAAGTAAGGGAAGGAACAAAACGAATTAATTATCTACACTATCGTTTTCATGAATTCCTATAATTTCCATGACGCATCTCCTTTCAAACACTCCAAAATATTATTTACATATCCGGACGTCCGTTCCGCACTTTCTTCATTACCAGTGAGCATTCTTAAAAATCAACAAATATATTCGCAAAATAGAAATGATTACATATAACAAGTAAAAATTACTAAAAACTAGTCTTTTCATTATTCATCAGAACATTATATCCATTGCATTTTACTTACTTTAAGCAGAAAAATTAATAAACTTACTTAAAAAAAAATATATTACAAAGATTAATATTACTTTCGAAACATTTCCAGAAAGAACGCTTCTTATACATAAAGAAAAACCATTGCTGTTCGATGGATCAAGAATAATTTACAAATATCGCATCACTTAATTTATTCAGCAATTATTTCCTTCTTTTGCTAATTGATATGTTGCAGTACATTCGTATTATCTTTGTTATCGTTCTTTCCGAGAGTATCAGGACATTCCATACGACAAATTACTTTATTTTTTTGGTTTCTGATATTTCATTGAATTGTGCGACCTGATACTGTCAAGGAGAACAAGAATATATATTTGCGTGTTTAAATACATCACCACAGATATAGTAACACAACTTTGCTGTATACAAATATGTTGGGACTATATTCGTTAGTGCGATACATGATACGATAATGAGAGAAAATACAGCGATTTGTTTAATACATTAAAATTTCCATGATTGGAGTGGAATATGTTGGTTCATTTCAGATTGATTGCTAAATATTAATATTTGTTTGAACGAATACATCTGTATTCGGAAACAGAATTAACTGATAATTATAGAATTACTTACTAAGAGAGAGCTAGATTCTTCCACTTTTCAGACGGAATGGAGTGAGGTATTGAATTTTTATACCTGGAATATTCGTATATTTTACTGAATACATGATAATAACAGTTACACATGCATATTTATTTACATTTACTAGATTCTTCTTTTGTTCACATCAACAGCCTTCATTGAATACTGCTTTGGCTCAAATATTGATAGTACTGAAATATTTTGCCGAAAATATGATAAGGAGTAAGTTTAGATTGCATACTTGTTGAATTTATCATCTTACTATATTGCAGATATAATTTAAGTTCTTTACTAATTCATGTTGCATTGAGAATTTCTTGATATAATCGGCAATAGTTGTGCATGCTAACTACTGTTACAATATTTTGCACTGTACGATATTGTCATCGTTGTTGTGGCAGGTGTATTTAATTTCATACATGGTATGATTACTTTTAATAGCGAAAACGATTCTGCATGCAATTCGCATGATCTGCATCGTATGAAACCCAAGATTAGATTCATTCCAGATACAAAAAAGGTGGTAATAAAGTTTCATTCTGATATATTTGGTGGAACTTCCGATCAATCCAAGTCACAAATAAAGTGGAAGCGGCAAATACTTAAGATGTAACATTTTCTGCATTAATCCGAAAGCATAAATTTGCGAATTCAGATGAAAGATGATAGTAACTGAAAACGTAAGCTGAACTGCACTGATTACCTGGTGAATAGTGATTGGGTGATTGGAACAAATATCTCAGCATATACGAACGTAAGATATAAAGTGATATCACCAGGTATGATAAGCTTTCTATTATCTACTTGATTTTGATTTTTGATTATATTATTAATGGAAAAATCTGATATTTGCATGTTTTATGCGAGGAAATATTTCAAAATTATGGGACAGATTTTTAGATTGGACAGTGTTAGTTAAATGTTCATGTGCTAATATTTAACAAGAGCCTTACACAAATACATAAGAAATTATTATTTAATATTATTAATTACTCAAGTTCAAAGATATTAGTTTAGAATGTTTGAACTTGTCTATTTCAAGTGCTATGTCACGAAGAAAAAAAAATAGACATAAATACATGCCTGATTTTGAATATGAAATTTCATTTCCCAATTTGTAAATTTTTTTCATATTTATTTACATTGTCTTCATATTTTTCTTTTAAATTTTTTCACTAAAACAAGTGATAGTAATTAATTTGAAATTTTAGTCAAACTTAGATAACTCTTGATAACTAACTGCTAGATAACTGATCCAAGCTTAGATGTGATAGAAGCTAATCTTAAACTCATTTATCCACTGTTAGAATTATTTCCCGTATAGCAGAATTACTGGAAGTAAGATCACTGCAAGAGAGTGAGAGTTGTAGAATAGATAAGAGAGTTTTCAGAGAAGTTAAAAAAGTGCTGAAGCAGCTGAAGAAACACGTACGAGAAGGCGTGGCGTAATTCTCATGAAGTTCTGCCTGAACTATTTTATTACCTTAGTCGGGAATTTTTTCACCAGAATGAATTCGCTATATTTTCATTGAATCAATTTTTATCATTACCTCTACCGTTTCTTTTTTATGATTCACAAAATTTTTCCAAAGAGATAGTCCGTGTGTTCCATAATGATTTGATGATCAGATTAGAGCGAAAATATATATGCCACAGAGGAATGTTATATGGGTGAAAGTGAAATATGAGAACAATAACATGAATATTTTAAGCTCTTAATTACGAATTAAATCGTACTTCTCTGTACCAAATAGATTAGAAATAAAGCTAGTTTCAGATTTATTATAAAATCGAGGTATTGGGATGAACATGGATGTATGGCTCAAAAACTATAAGCTTTATACGCAAAATCAGGAGTCAATGATTAATGTTCAGTGCAAGGAAGATGCAGAAATACTGGAAAAAGAGATCCATTCGGAAGCAGAATCTGTTTTCCGGAATGGTGCATTGAAGTTAATTACGGAATGTGTTGAAGAATATGATATTTCAGAAACATACAGGTAACTTCTTTAGAATTTAAGTGTCATAGGCGTGTATCACTTCATGCTTCACATTTGCATCTTTAGCAAAAATATTATGAAATAACTTCTCAGAAACTTAAACTCAATTTTTTTGATTAATTCAATTGCATTAAATTTCGAAAAATGTACTTTAACCACAATCGTGAAAATATTGGACTTTCGCAGATTGTTTTTTTTTTTCATTCGATAATGAAAAGGATACACGAAGAACAGTCGAATATAAAGAACAATACGGAACTAATCTGTTTTCAGTTTTACGTAATATTTTTAGAGCCAAGTTAATATTAGCTTAGCCGTTGAATTAAACGTACTGGATTGATAAGTTGTGCTGTAAAATTATAGTATAGCCGTGTTCATGTGTTATTCATGTATTATTTTGCCATTATATTATTAAGTTTGATAATATTTGGTGGTATTTGTTTTTAAAACAAAAGCCCTTTTTACTTCAATTCAAGTTATGCTTCCATTACTAGAATCATATAAATCACCGATTTTAGCAGTGAATTATGTAATTAAAATTATGTAGATCTAATCTTCCTTTTAGGACAAATTATGTTATCATTTAAAGAAATTCAGTAACATTCCAGAACACAGCAACCGTTGTCAGATATTGAATGCTTAAAAGACCAGGTGCTGCAGAATTCAGGTACATCATTAGAAATACAAGCGTTGCGAGATTCGAAGTCAGGCAAGGTTACTGGTTATGTCGAAGTATTCAGTGACAGAAATACCGAAACAGGTGATGCAAAAACATCAATGTCTCTCACCAGGTTAGATACATCCATGTAGTCTATAATCCAGTTAGTTTTATTCCTGTATATAATGGACTTTTGCAGTCTGAAGATTATTTTTTCATTCGATAATGAAAAGGATACATGAAGAAGAGCCATGTCGAATATAAAGAACAATATCGAATTAAAGTTGTTGCTACCAGCGGTACTAAAAGTGCATCCTAATAAGCCCTTGAGTTATGAACACTGAAAATTTTTTAATATGCAGGGAATAATTTTAGCAGTGAGGAAGAGAGATAAGAGGAAAGAGAGAAATACGTATGTTTGCTAACCTTGTTACTATTCCAATGAACTTTAGGTCTCCAGATCCAAAAAGTGCATCAAATTTTATGGGCTCTGCAAGCAACTTTCCTTTTATGCCCGGTAAGTGTTTTCTTTTTTAGTATTCACTATCACGATGGCAGAAATAACTTCACAAATCAGAAATTGGCTCAGAAAAAAGGCAGATGTGTGTCGGTTTGTAGATTTTTTTTTTCGCCGTGAGTTCTGGATCTTCAGTATCTTGATTTTGTTTGTTATTTTCGTTTTTGATGCTTCTTTATCAAAATGATATCCATAAGGATTTCTATATTTATCTCAAATAAAATTTGGACATTTCTTTCTTTTTATCCACTATTCTTATACAGGTGGTTTTGATGCGGAAATCGAAAATGTATTTCGTTTAAATGATATTAGTATTACGACAGATGAAAACTTGGAGGAAGAAGTATATTTGCATTTTGACGGTAAGTCTTGTGAAGTTCCCATAATATCACTATCACTTTTGAAATTATCTTAGAGTTTCAGGTTTTCCCTTTTCAAGTATAACTTTGTTTCAAAAATTTTCTCTGCATTTAACCAAATTCCATATTTTACCTCCGTTTGAAATCTTAAACCAAATACCGAAACGAAAATTTGAGACCTTTTCTTATCGGATATTGAAAAAAGAAAAAATGAATCCACTTAGATTGTTTTGTTTCGAAGCTGGGAATTTAAAATTTTTCTGGATTGTAGAATTGTTTTCATTTTTTAAACGTGTCAATGTTTCAAACCTTTTTTCATATTGCAGAATGCTCTACATCGGAATTGCTCTTCTGTCTTCCTGGAATAAACGTTAATGGTCTCACTGAGAATGACATTCATGATTTCTCTCCAAGCAGCTTTCATTTTGCTGATGGTAATTTGGATGATTTGATGGAATCTGTGAAAATCAACAGTTCAGCTCATTCCTTAAATATGGTTCAGGATGACTCTAAAAGCCCAATTGAATCTTGTAATGAATCAGAAATCGATGAAGTGGACAAAGAATTCGAGGCAAGAATTTTTTAGAATTTCATTGACTTTGATAAACGCCGACGTAGTACCTTTAAACTGCAGTGCAAACTTTACGAAAAGTGGTCAATTTTTCTTGAAATTCTGCACAACCTTCGTTGAAGTTTGATGCCATATTTCATGGTTTTTGCGATATATGAAATTGAAATTTTCAATCTCATTACAATTAATTATAACTGATACTGAAAGAAATTACTTTTTTAACAATCATTTTTACTGTTGATATTAAAATATTACGAGAATTTTTGAAATTGAAAAATAATGTCAGTCAGACTAGATAACAAATAGTATTGGTTATTTTTCATTTAAAAATGACTAGAATATCGAGTTCTGTTTAGGAATTTACAAGTGTTTTCGGCTTAATTAAGATATAGCGAAGGCGAGAATTGTTGGTCCGAATAATTTTAATTTCGAGAGAAGTGTTTGTATTGAGTTTTATTTCAAAGACAATTTACTTTTCTTCAGCAATTGGTGATCGAAGTTGAAGAAATTGAATCTTTACAAAGCGAAAAATATGAGCTGCAAGTACAGAATAAAGAATACTCGTATGCTCATGTTTTAAATACATCAAAGAATGTTGAAGATTACGAAATATTGAAAAATAATATGGCAAGGAAAGTGAGAATCATAAGATTTCATCAAACAGAAAGTTCTAAATTTTAATGGTTTTTGCGTGAATTATGACATTAAACACAGTTGATTTCATGATTCAGAAAAATTTCCATGTATAATCATGCCTACATTTATTCTTATTCTTTTGTGAATGTGGCATTGTAGAAGAGTCCGCATTAATTTTGTAGGAGGCTGAATTCCTCTCGGCTGCTATGGGCCTTCATTGCTGTTTTATAACAAATTTCTTATTTTAGTATCCATTCGAATTGGACCCATTCCAACAGCAAGCGGTCGTATGTTTAGATCGTGGCGATTCTGTGTTCGTTGCTGCTCATACTTCGGCCGGTAAAACCGTTGTCGCTGAATATGCTGTTGCTTTGTGCAATCTACATAAAACCAGGCAAAATCAATTATAAAATTTTGAAGAAATTGTATTTAATCACTGTATTTTTATCTGTACAGAATAGGTGTTGCACTTTATTGGTCAAAACAATTCCTTAATAAGATGTATTACAAACTGATGTCATGACTTATTCCCAGGATGTCACGATATTCATGATTCATCGAATTAGTGTGTTTAGATCTAAAGAGACTCAAAACACTCTTAATTTATCATAATTTAGAGCGTGATTTGAACTAGTACTTATA
This sequence comes from Cruorifilaria tuberocauda, assembly GCA_013365365.1. NCBI lineage: Eukaryota > Metazoa > Nematoda > Chromadorea > Rhabditida > Onchocercidae > Cruorifilaria > Cruorifilaria tuberocauda. The sequence continues at coordinate 30,033 of JABVXU010000314.1, forward strand.
TTGTTAAACAATAATTTTCGACTGTTTGCAGGGCAATATATACATCACCGATAAAAGCACTTTCAAATCAAAAATTTCGCGAGTTCAAACTCATTTTCGAAGACGTTGGTCTTATAACAGGTGATATACAACTACATCCAGAAGCTTTTTGTCTTATAATGACAACGGAAGTTTTAAGGCTAGTTTTGGTTTTTTTGAACGATCGGGAAGAGAACTGACAAATAACTTTTGCATCGCATTTTGGGAATTAGTCGATATAGACTATCACTACTTGCTCTGATTTGGCTTCATCGAATTTTTCAGGATTTTGGTCAATGTATTCTCATTAATTTTTAATATAAAATAATAAAAAATATTACTGTTTTGCTTTTCCAGATCTATGCTTTATAATGGATCGGAAATTATTCGCGAATTAGAGTGGGTCATTTTCGATGAAGTACATTATATCAATGATGCAGAGGTTTTTTTAGAATATTTAAAAACATTTTTATTAGGCATGGACATGGTACTGAGCACAGTATGAAGCTTTGTCGTTAAATTACTTTCCAAAGAAATAAATGCAGGAATTTTGAGGAGTGCTGAATATTAATGCTATGTCGCATTAATCTTTGTTGGGACGACAGTAAATAAGGTTGTTTACAATATTTTCTTTAAGGAATATTCACGATAAGACATCAAAATATTTCTGTAGCCAGTCACATTTACTTCCTAAGTATCATTGGTACACATCGTCTTGAAACTTCTAAGAATTTGTCTAGGGAACATGCTAACAGTTGTATTCTCTTTCTCATCGCGATAAGGTGTGTCATTTAAATGTGATAGAAACTACTTTTGCATTGCATTTATAATATACTTATTTCAAAATAACTTGTTTTTCAGCGTGGACATGTTTGGGAGGAAGTGCTGATTATGTTACCAGCTCATGCAAAAATTGTTATGCTGAGTGCTACTGTGCCTAATTGTATTGAATTTGCCGATTGGGTTGGGTATGTCTTTTTTTATGATTTCAAATTTTTGTTACATTTAAGTCTGACTCTCACTCGTTTTATCTACCTTGTCTAGTTTAGAAAAAGCGCCAAATCTGATCTGATTAAAAAGTTTTTCGATCAATCGAAAAATAATGTTTACTTGTTTTTATTTATATAAAGATTTCAGACGCATTAAAAAAAAGCAGATTTATGTGATTATGACTGCGCGACGTCCTGTACCACTCGAGCACTTTTTATATACTGGGCAAGATGGTAAAACTAAAAAGGATATGTTTAAAATTATTAATAGCGATGGGCAGTTTGTGCAAAAAGGGTATCAATTTGATATTTAAATTCATTCCACAGATTTATATTTTGATATTTTGCATTAAATCTTGTCCACATTTGTACGATTTTGATCATGAGTAGAATCGAACAGTTTATTCAACTCATCATTTCCATGTTTATAATATCTTGAATTTCAGAAACTATGATTTTAATGACTAGTTAATTCTGTTCAACGCTACTGATTACTTTAGTTAACATTATTGCAATTAATAGGTTCATTATTTTAACATTATGATTCAAAAATCTTGAAGTGAGTTATAAGATAGTGAGTTACGAAATGTTCTCTGAATCTGTTGTATCTTTCAAAATGATACTCTTTTCTACTTCATTGTTATTTTGTTTGATTAAAAAAAATATATTATTTATTCCTACATTTTAAAGGTATTCTCTTGCAAGTGCAGCAAAAACAATTATGCGTAAAGCAAATAAGAACGTTGGACCTATTGGGTATCGATCAAATAATAAAATTTTAAGTTGTTTTAAAAAATTGTTGTGCTGCCTTTGATTTGATCTAGATTTCAATTTTTTGTGACCTTTATAGTTGAGTTTTGCATAATTCTTATGTTTCATTTTCATATTCTGTTATTTGCAGGATAAGAATGTTTACACCACTGTTATTGACCATTTACGCATGCAGAATATGTTACCGGTCATTGTTTTTGTGTTTTCTAGACGAAGGTCTGATATTTTGTTTATTATAAATAACAAAAAGCGAATAATGAAAAGCTCTCATTTCATTATATTTTTCTGGGGTCAATTAAACTTGCTGAAATATGTGTTCAAATATGTTGGACTCGAACATAACATGTGAAGTTATCATTAATATGGTTTTTTATTTGAAGTCATTTCAAGTTTGATATTAGTTAACGAATAATTACTATGAAGATGTGATGAAAATGCGTACTTGTTGCGATCAGTTGACTTGACTACAGAGAAGGAAAAATCCAGTATACATCATTTTTTCTCAAGATGCATTGCGCGTTTGAAGGGTTCGGACAAAAATCTACCTCAGGCAAGTTTTACAATCCACTTTATTTGAGAATATTTCAGCGCATGATTGTTGAATGTAATGCTTTCCAGCGAAACAACCGAAGTATCCGAGACTCCATTTCATTACAATGCGTTTTTATGTTTTATTTATTTCCGTATACCACTCTGTTTCTCTTTGATAATAAATATTGAAGACTAGTAAACTAAAAAATAAAAATTAAGAAATCTTGCAAAGCAATTGGTTTTTTCCCTCCTTATATTGTGATAATATCCGTGCTTTGATTTGCTGGTGTCTCCTTGATATCATGATGAAATCTGTATTTTCGCTTTTCTACATATTGTTCTCCTGATTCATTTGTTAAATTAGACGTTTCCAAAAAATTTTCACTAATGTTTTGACTGAGTGATTAACTGAGATTCAGTATGCAAATTATTCTAAATCTAACTCATTTTGAAGCGAATTTTTCAATATTTCTAGGTACTGCAAATGAAAGAATTATGCAAACATGGTTTTGCAATACATCACAGTGGCATTTTACCAATTTTAAAAGAAGTTGTCGAATTACTGTTTCAAAAAGGACTAGTTAAGGTATTTACTTTTGCAATATAGAAAAAACGAATTTCTGAATTTCATATCTTCAAGTTTGTTTTTTGAAGTGCATTGTTGTTTTAAAATTATGCTGGAAATTTATTTCAATATATAAGCATAATTTTTGGTCAATAGTTTGAAACAGTATTGCAGGTGTTATTTGCTACTGAAACTTTTGCAATGGGTGTGAATATGCCCGCTCGAACAGTGATTTTTGACTCTTTGCAAAAACATGATGGCCGGCAGTTGCGTATACTGAATCCTGGGGAGTATATTCAGGTATTCTACTGATCTTATTCCTAAAAATTCTTACTTGCGAAGTAATTCAGTAGCTCTGAAATCAAAATGTGCCTTTCTTTAGAATATTCAAGTAAATTCAAAGAAACAAATTATTATTCTTTTGTCGATTCATAATAAATCAAGCAATTAATTCTTTATCATAATCAGTCGAGTTCTTTGTTTTGAACAGAAGCCGTAAGGAAGAAAATTTTTATAGTAATCATTAGGAATAATTTTCCAGATGGCTGGTCGAGCTGGACGACGAGGCTTGGATGCCACTGGTACCGTAATTGTTTTATGTAAAGGGCCTTATATTCCCGATTATCTAGATCTGGTCAATTGTATGCAGGTCTGTGGTTTTCTCACTTTTCACATAATGTTTTTTCGTCGACTGACAAATATCTGAGATAAGACATCTTCTGAAACATCAAAAATGTAATGAGAAGGAAAAGAGCATGATGAGAGGTGGGAGAAAGTACTGAGCTTATTTTGTGAGGAACTTTGAGCTAAACTAAAAATCAAAACCAGAATTTTCTTTGTCATCCTTAATATGTATAATGCAAGTTTTTCTTCGTTCTGTTTTATGAATCCAATGATTTCAGGGCAAACCAACAAAGTTGGAATCCCGATTTAGAGTAACGTACTCAATGCTTCTCAATTTGTTGCGAGTAGAACATTTAAGTGTCGAGGATGTGTTAAGGAGAAGCTATGTTGAAAGTGCATCGCTCAGATTAGCGCTGACCCAAAAAACACGCTTGAAAGAGGTGAATTAGGATAAGCATATAAACTGTAATGATTATGTCTCTATGGATAAATTTATTTAGGACTGAATTCTTGTCCAACGTGGGCGGTAAAATTTAAAAATGAAAAATTGAATGACTCAATTTTTTAGCCGTTTGCAACATTCATTTTATGATATCAATATATGTCGGAACTTTACAGTCGTCCTCAGAGAGCTCTCTGAAGAATTTTAACCGCTCATCTTCCTTAATTTATAGAATATTTAGTATTTTATATGATCAAAAATCATTTATTCGAAAATCTGCTACACTCTACGTAACCTCTAACAAATAATTCTATTATTCTTCGGAAAATATCTTATGAATTTTGTAAAATTGAGGTTTCAGATAGAAAAACTCTTAGCATCGAAAGAAGATCTCAATTGCTCGGCATGTTTTCCTGTCGAAGGTCGTTCAATTGTTGATTATTATGAGAACTTGAGGATATTTCTACTGTCTCGGGCTGAATTATGGGTCGAACTAATTCGATTTTCGGTTGTGGATAAATTATTGTCACCGGGACGTTTAATTATTGTTTCTTTACCAGAGACTGAACGAATTGCTGCTGTAGCTGTGCTTCTTAAGGTTTACAAATACTTCATTGAAAGTATTAAAATATTTGTCTTAAAATAGAGAGTTAATCATTAGCCTTTTATTTATCAAGTTTCCAAAAGAAATTCATATGATAATGGAATTTTTCATTCTCTTTTTTCCCTCTCCAATTTTCGTTAACATTTTTACAAAGAAAATAATTATTCAAGATAACAATATATGGAAATTCAAAGAAAATGACTTTGCTGCTCTCGACGGAAGATGATCAGCAAGTTACAGAACGAGAAAAGCGGGAAATAGATTTTTTCATGCGAATGCCACAAGAGGTTAGAACCTCCCTCATTTTTATTATTTTGTGATACTATTAAGATATACTTGAGAAGTGTAATTAATACTTTTTCCAGAAACAACGAGAAATATATGAAACAAGACTATTGCAATATGCAGCATTTTATGGTCTTGAAGGTTTACCACCGCAAAAATTTCCAAATCAAGTTCGAAGAATAGGGACTGTTTTGGATAATATACCACTCGATCATTTAATAGCAGTCTGTCAGAAAACTGTAAGGATTGATCCGTTGGCTGTCATAGAAGATGTAAAAGCAAGAAGTTACTCCAACTATCAGTAGGTCTTTTTCCTCTTTCGTTTCTTTTTTTCATAAGTTTCATTCACTGAAATTCTCTTCTGCTAAACATGCGATGGATATTCAGTCTAAAAAAGTGGTCTTAGTTCTTAACTTTTTCTCTTGTTAAATCATCGGCAATTGTGCTTATATCATAATACCAAATTTTAATATTTTATTTATAATTAGATTGCCAAATGAAGCTCTCCTGAAAGTAATTAGTGAAATTGATGATGTAGCAGTAAATTGGGACAACACGAAAAAGGAATGTATGAAACTACCAGGGCAAGATATACAAGTGAACGATATTGATATGTTTCAAAGATTACTTCATTTGAATGACTTCCGCAGTTTTCTAATGAATGATGCAAATTTTCATTGCCGGCAATGCTCGTTGTTTCGAGAACATGTGAGTCGATCTTCATTCCATAAGCTCATAAAATCATTTAAAGATGAGTGCCTATTTTTCGGAAATCGTATCACTTCATTATTTTTATCTCGATTTCTTGAATTTTTCGATTTCAGTTTTTTAAATATACTATCTGGTTTTATTCGGAGTTAGTGGAATGTTATATTGATTGATTGAATTCTTTTTTTCATTGAAATACGTTATATTACTTGATAAATTTTAGTTCACATATATACATGATAAAAGAAGCCTACAGACGAAATGCGATGAACTTCGTTTAAAGCTTTCAACTAGTGGTTTGCTTCTCTCACAAGATTACTACGATCGTATCAAAGTAATATTTCCATATTTAATTATCTGAATTCTATGTTTGTTTTCATTCGTTTGACTTTTTCATTTTTTTAGCAGTTCATCTCTAAATACTTTTAGCTCTTACGTCATTTGAACTACATTGATGATTCCAATTTGGTTTCTCTGAAAGGTCGCGTGGCGTGTGAAATACATCACCAGGTGTGATGAAATTCTCATTTATTTTTTCTGACTATTGTTTGACAAATTGTTTAATACTTTGTTGGAAAAGTCATATAGATTCATTTTCGTTTCATGTTGATTATCCTTAGAAATTTTTCATATACTTCTGGAAAAAAATTAATAATTATAGATCAGTAATGAAATGAAAGGTGAAGAATATTGCAAAATTGTATTTTCAGGAATTGCTAGTTACGGAATTGATGCTGGATAACAAATTCCACCATCGCTCAGCTGCAGAAATAGCAGCTATGCTTTCAGTAACAACATGTCAACACAGATCAAGAGAAAGTGATTATAGAAAAGATAAGGAAGGTGAAATTGTACAAACTCCACCAGTATTAAAAGAGGTATATGTTTTTTGCTCATTAATTATTTATGTGTGAAATTAGGTAGAAAAGCATGACTATAAGTGGTACAAGTGGAACTGCAAATGCTAGATAAGGGAAATTTTCCCTCTGTTGTTAGATGGATAATAACTTAGAATTTGGAGGAAAAAAGAAAGAGAAGCAATATAATACAAATAACTAAAATGCAAGATTTAAAACAGTTTTTAGAAAAACTTGTAATTTTTTCTTCATATTTTTTTTTTAGTTGAAAGATGACATTATTGAAGTGTGTAACAGAATTGGAAGAATCCAACGGGAATGTGGTGTAAAGGATATCGACATTTCTGAAGAATTGAGCTTTGATTTGATGCATGCCGTTTATGAATGGGCAAATTCAATGGTATAATTGCAAAGTTTTTCATTTCAATTTGTTGCTTTTATCTACAATTTTTTTGAAATTCTATTAGGGCAATATTTATTTCTGTGTCAAAGTTTGTTTTACTGATAACTTTCTGAAACTTATGAAAGTCATCAGGCTTTTTGTCAGATAATTATTTATTATTCTCGTCAATCCTTTTTTGTACAGTAGAGACAGAACCTCTTAATTTTCGAAAGTTCCTTATGTTCATTTTCTTTACTTGTAACTTAAGACAAATCTTTCTGGTTTAATGCCAGTCTTTCTGGTTTAGTGCCTATGTCGTAGAATTTTCTTTGGAATGTGATGATTATCTGTCACGAATTTACATTTTCCTCCATCGACATCGTGATTATAAGGTAGGTTGTCATACGTATTACATTTTTAGCCATTTGCTGATATAATGCAGTTCACGGATGCGCAGGAAGGTTTGATTGTACGATGCATACAAAGGTTGGATGAGTTATGTCGTGATATACGAAATGCCGCAAGACTAGTTGGTGATCCTGCACTATACGAAAAAATGGAAGACACATCAACGGCTATCAAAAGAGATATCGTTTTTGCGGCTAGTCTTTATACTGTTCTAGATTAGGATATTGAAGATCTTCATTTATGTTTTTTTGAAAGACGATTGCGTAAGATGTTCTTTGAAGTTTGATGCATTAATTCATGTTATAAGCAGTAGTTGTTGTGTTTTTTGGGTTAACATTTCGAATTCCATTTTATAAGATTAATTGATAAGTAATTAACAAATCTATTTGTTTTATATATTTCTCTTTACCACTATGCTGACCATGTTATTTTTGTATGGTCGTTGTAATATCTTCATAATGCTTTTATATTGCCATTTTTTAGCATCTTATTTAATATTTTATATTGCTCATCACTGTTTCTGGTTTGTTTTGTCATTTTATGGATACATTTTAAACTAGGACTCAGGAGTCATAATGTATCAATTATTGGAACCATCTTTTTTGTGGCACTAATCGTTAGTTTAGATGTTTAATTTGAATTAATATATTCAGGAAATAATTCCTCTCTGTGCCCTGTCTTTTCTTATCTTTTTAGCTGCATCGAAGCTTTATATTCTCAAAGCATATCTCAGATGTTTTTCACTTATGTTTTAAGCGTTTCAATGTGTTTTAAATTTTTATCGAGCACTCCATTTTGAATCACCAATGCAGGCCTGAGATGCCTCTAATGAATTTGTGTGTTGCGTTCAATTGAATCATAATTACATTTTAAATAAATTAAATGCTATCTCTTACTACATAACCAAATAAAGATGGTACTCGGGCTGCGAGAAGAATAAAGGGAAGATTTGTAACTCCAAAGAAGTTTAATATAAGACTAGGTCTCTTTTCAAATTCTTAGTATTAGGGAGTTTGCTTGTTTGTTTAATTCAATGCTTTAATGTAAATGTGCTGATCTTTGCTTTCTTTTAAGCTTATGTTTTCCTTCATTTTGACTTCTCCCATTAATTAAATCCAGATGCAACAGAAAAAAAATTCAATTTGGTTTGCTTCGCAGCGATGAATGATAGGTTGGGTGGCTTGGGAATTCTGCTTCCTATTAATTGCATGATTACAATCTTGCAAACTCAGCGTAGATTTGAGTTTCGTCTTGCTACTTTTTTGTTAGAAGTAATAAATATTAAAGAATAAATTATTTACGTTGTATGATGACAATTTTCTATGGAATTTGTACATTTTTGATCTGGGTTCTTTAAAGTTGCCGGAAGAGTGGTTATTTTAGAAGTTTTGACAATTTCCAGGGAAGTGAACAGTATCTATCTGTTTAAGCTCTATAAAAAAGTTATGGTACGAGTTAGTTATTTCTTTAACTCGATCATCGTTACCACTATCCGAATATTCAGCGATACTCAATTCTCTTATCAGTCATAGTTCACAAAGTTTTGTTGAAGTTTTGCAAAATTACATTTGTATAAATTTAAACCTTCGAAAATGATTTGCTTTCTTATGATTAATTATTCGATTGCTATACTTAATATATTTACTCTCACCTGTTTTATTTACTCATCATCTTTAATTGTTTTACATTCATTAACATATTTATTCCTCTTTTCCATCCGCTATTTATTCATTATTAGAAAGACTTGAAATAGTATAAAAATATTCCACTTTTCAAAAACTGCAACTATGTTAATTACTTCAAAATTTTCCAAAATCATACCCATTATTCTGATTTAAATTGATGATGCGGAAGTGGCTTTTTTTAAATGGCAGCATGGAACGTATAACAATGGAACAATGTTAAATGCACGGGAGAATTTCATATGTTTATAGCAAACTTATATAACTATTCGTCAATGGATGAGGAATGATAATTCTGATTATTATAATTAGTGATGTTGTTAAATGATAAAAATAGTTTTCAATGATTATATTCGTAACATTATTCATTCATATTTAATGCGATAATTATAGCTGAATTATTTTTACAAAAAATAATTATTGTAACATAACAATTGATATATGGTACAGTATGAATTATTGTAAAATGAAAACAGTATCAAATTTACAATCATTTTGAATTTACAAAAGTTAACTCTTACTTTTTAAAAGGCAAAAGAAGAATAGAGCAAGAAGGAAAGTATAAACTAAGTAGAAATGTATAAATGAGAAGTAAAGTGATGTAATTTGAAAGTAGCGGTATTTAAGTAAGTACTTAATTGAAGATAATGATAAGTAGGCAAATGAAAATGATGATATTTTATGCGTTGAAAATGAATTGTAATGAAGAAAAATGAAGAGAAAAAGACCCGATTTAAAGTTGTATATTTTCATATTGCAAAGTAAGTAAATTACATGATTTCATTGATTTTTTGCACCATTTAATGATATATTGTAAACAATTGCAAACAGAAAAAGTCACAGAATATGCGAAGAAAATAGGCAGTAAAACTTTGATTACTCTCTATAAATCATATTATATTGATATCAATTGAGGTATTATTGTTTCTGGTTATATATAACTACCGGATAATTCATTCCTCATCTTAAAAATATTTGAGCTTTGCTTCTTTTTTCTATACATCCTCATTTTCAATTAGTTGAACTCGTTTCCATGACTGGAAAAATAAAATAAATTTTTAATCTTATTGATTGATCTGATTGATATGAAATTCAAAATATTGCTGTAAATTTGTTAGATCTTTATCAGTCTTGCATAACGATAAAATGTTATTCTTAATTTTATTTTCCAATTCATTTACAGTCCCTAATTGTTTGGAAAAAAGCGAAATAAGCTTAATGAGCTCATTAACAAATAACGATGTTGTTTACCTTATTCGGCCTATGTCGCATTCGATGCACACCACATCGAAGATCGAAGGTTGAGCCGAACTATAATTATTAAAATGCTAATTATTGAAATTACTTACACTTCATTTTAAATTTATTTGCATCTCGCAGGGGAAAAATATTTACTTCTTGTTGAATAGCATGTAATTTAAGATTCATTTATGATATCATTTTACATTAATTCGATATGATTGTTTCGAAAAACAATATCATGCAAAGATATGACTAGTTTACTGTTACTAAGATAAGTTAGCAACAGTAAAACGGACACAAACATGAAAATAACTAAAAAACTTACTTTTTCAAAAACTGTCCGATCATCATTTTTCGTTATCCAAACGAAATTAATAATCAGTGATAAAATAAATAGTACTATAACAAAGCATACGGAAACAGCTAATGGTCCGAGATAATCAATGAATTCGAATTCTTGTTTCGGCATTTGGTTCTTTATAAATTGATAGATATAAATGATAATTTTGACGTGTAGATTCTAACGTAACGCATACGTAACAATTTTGACCATTTCAATCCACTTGTTAACTTAGACGAACATCCGGTGTGTTCATTCAACACCGAACATGCAAGTACATCGAAGAAACTGGTGGTAGTGATAGAGAAAAAAAACAAACGGAAAAAAAATCGTCGTGAACGAAACTGTGATAAAAATAGATCAGAAGTGGAGCACCTTCGATTGTTGACCTTTGATTTTTATCAGATTGAAACAAAGAATTGGAGAAAATGCGCTATGTTAAAACGACAATTTTAAAAGTGAATAATAAATCATGATTCAATGGGATTTCGGAAGGTGAAAGAGGCGGGAAAGGATTCTTGATGAAATGAAGATGGACAAAGTTCATCCCTTCTTCTGAATTGTATCATATGAATTTCAATTCTCAGCAGATTTTTATCTATTCCTTTCATCAAATCATTCATATCATGTAAGATGTTTTTCCACATTGTTGTTCTGCTTTTTGTTTAGTCCAAACACTTTCTTTTTTGTTTATCGGTAAAATTTTGGAGCTTCTTTAGATATGAATTTTAAAATATTTTAACAGTGAAACAAATTTTAAGAAGTAATTAATTTAGATGTTAACTGCCAATATCTGTACAACTGTCCTTAAAACCAACCATCTGATCGATCGATCGATCGTTGAATGCATCATTGCACAGACAATTGAAATAAGTAATATCATGATGGAATAAAAATATCCTAATTTTATCGCATACAAAATTTGATCTAATTTAGTAACGATATGATTGATTGTAATCCTTCATCAAGGAAAAATGATGTAGAAATAAATGAATAGCTCTGCAATCATTTCATTCTTTTTTTTTTAATTTTTCTCCAAGAAACATTTCACAGTACTGTTTTTAACATATAAACAGAAGTAAAACTAAAACTAAGAGGAGATTATGTACATTTGTTCTTCTCTGTAAGCAAGTTATACTGACTGTAGAGATTTTGCAAAGTATATCACTTATTATGTGAAAGATTTGAATGAGAGATGAAAAGTTAGGAAGAATTCCGGAAATAATTCTCAAATATGCTATAATCTGAAATGAAAAGCATCATTTCTATTGATTTTTCTTTTTCATAACCGTATCACTTATATTTCTATAAAGATGATAAATGAGTGAAATGATAAATTGAAATAACAACAATAATAATAATTTAGAAATACCATATACCCGATATGCATCTCTCATCCTAACACTGATGCATCTGACTTGTTTATTAGGTGCAGCTTCAAAAATATAAATTAAAGGTGAAGTCACCGGTTTAATCGATTAATAGCTAGCTAATCAATGTAATGATTCAGAGTGAAAAAAGAAGCAAACAAATTACTTGGCCATCTGGGTGGGATTTTTGAAACTGAGATTGATGGAAGAGTTTCACAGAGTAGCGTCAGAGTAGCTAGACGAGGAAATTGGAATTAAACGGTAACAAATAAAAGAAATAGGAATTGGAGGTGAGTAAACAATAGCAGGAAAATGAATAGAGCAGTTGACGAAGCAGTATCACCCAATTTAGACTGCTGCGCCCCTTTAATGGAATACAAACCTGTTCTATGATCTAGCGATCAACGCCCCCTGAATCGATTCCCTCAAACTCTTACCATAATTACACTTTCAGGGTACTCATAAAAGCCTGAAAGTGTAGGGGAAAAGGACTTTTCCCCTACACTTCGTAGTGCTCCATCCCATAGCTTTCTTTATATGTTACCGATTTTGTTTATTTTAATCCTTAACAAATGTTATTTTGAAAAAGAATTGTCAAAGCTACAAAAGCCATTTTCCATGTGATAAGAATAAAAGTTACATATGAATTTGCATTTGACCGTAATAATTGGAAATATCTTTTATACACTTATAATACAATCATTCAAATAGATAATCGTTTACATAAATATAATCATTTGATAGATAACATACTTCATCGAAATTTGTGAAAAATTAAATACAAACTGAAAAAAGACCAACAACTGCTCCAGATTTCAAACTCCTTTCGAGTCCGAAAGACTTCAAATTGCAAATGTTTCAGCATGAGATAAGAGCTCGAAACATTATTTAACGAAATTTATAAAAAACAATTCAAGGATTCCTAATCATTATTACACTCTTATCGATTTATCAAAGTCGAACAACTTTCGTTACCGAGGAAAACGTAACTGCAAATCGGAACAGTATCGTCATCATTATTCATGTGTTGTTGTTCTTCACTATTGATAAAAAGAACTACAAATAACTCACTATTCCAACGTAAAGACTTCGGATAATCCATTCTACCTTCTTCCTCAAAACTATCGGTCTTTCCATATTACCATTTATGTCTTGGAGAATAATTACATATATTCTATTCAATACTACCCATTTATCTGATAAGCACAGAAAAATCACTTTCCATACGAAAATTTTTGGCATTATAACTTCTTCCAGCTCAAAAACCGGTCTGTTTTTTTCCAGTATAACAGATAAAAGCTTCTAACGGAAAATAAATGTTATCAATTTTAAAATTGTTTGAATCTCTAATGGAGTTACGATAGTTATCTTTGAAAAATCGCAAAAAAATCATTCGGTTTAGTCTAACTCAAAAAAAGTATGCAACAAAAATAAATAGAGTAAAATGAACCAAATAAAATATGCACTAATAAAATATTGATGGTAAAGATATTCTATTCAACATCTCAGACGAATTACCTCGTCCACATTTTTACTGGTTCTCCCGACCCTTCAAATTCCATCAGTTTAATCTTTCCCAATGCATTACTATCCTCGATATCCAAAAGGTTCATGGCCAGTTCAGGAACACCTAGATAATCCAATTGTGGCAACATATTGATACCTTTATAACTGAAAGAATGGTGCATTTAATGGAGTGTAAATTAAACTGTAACTAATATCGAACATATATTTACAATAAATAATACTGAAAATGATTGACAATTGTAACTTTTCAGAAATTTCAAAATGCAACCAACTGTGATTCATCTACTTGAAATAACTTAAAATTGTGAAACATTAATTATTAGTTGTAGAATGATTAAATTGAAAGTATTTTATTTTATTACTGACTGGATGGTGATAGGATATTAGGGTCAGTAATGAAAAACCAAATTTTGAAACTGAAACGAAGTGTCAAATTGACCTCGTAATTGGATTTCCAAGAAGGCGTAAATGAGTTAAACGAGAGAAAGGTTTGAAACTGGAGAAGCCGGTAAACTTATTTCCAGTAAGATCCAAACGTTTGATAAATGCCGATAAATATTTTAAGTGGTCAGTGCTAAAATATTATAATTTTAGAAAACAGTATAAAATCCGAAAAAAACTGCTTTCCAACTTTTTCCCGTTGCTATTGCATAATTCTATGGCTTTGGCTTAACTCAAAATGCGAACAACAAAAAAGGATAAACAAAAGTAGAACGAGTAAATGGAATTTCAAAAGCTTTGGATGATTCGCTTAAGTAAAAAATTGCAAACAGTTTTCAAAGCAGGTTAACATTAGCACAAAAAATAACTTCATCAATCTTAATTCAAAAAGTCTACATCGAGTTTAAAGTTATGACAATTCATTCATTATAACTTATGCAGAATAACTGTAGAACAATCCCATTACAGAAACTATAATTTTATAAAAAACAAAAAATTTCTATGAATCTTGTCATTTAATACAAATAGCTGACTACTAAGAAAGGCTGTTTATTTAGTTGTTAAAATTCCAAAAAAAAACCTTTTTAAACCCAAATTATCCAGTTTCAGTTCTCCAGCAAAATAACCATTAACTTGTCCAAGTAAAATATCTATTCTTTGCACGTCATCTAATTTTTGACGAAGTCTTTCATTAATTCTAAGATTCATAGCCATTTCTTCATACATTTCACGTCGTTGTGGGTCGACATTTGTAGCTAATTCCTCTAAGTTCGTCAAAATTGTTGAAATCATTTTAATTGGTTCTAATTCCAAAATTGCAAAAGTATATGTGAGAAGCGGCCACTGAAAAGAAACCTATTCAACATATATTAGTTTAGCTTTAATAATAAATTTTGATTTACACAGCAAAAAATATCGAAATAATAACGATTGCTTGTACTTCATCTTCTCAAATAATTAACTTCAATCTGAGACATTTTAAGACAACAATAATACCAGATAATTTGAAAGGATTTTTCTTCTTTAAACTTCGAAAATGGATGAATAATTATTAAAGTGTTTTGTGTATCACTAAACTAAAAAAACAGTTTTAATTTCAAAACGATAATCAAACAAGCTGAACATAAAGTCGATCTAGTCACTTGAAAGCTTTAAAAAAATACAGCTATTTATCATACCTTCAAAATTTCCTTCTTTTGTTCAACTTTCAACTCCTTAAGCAGTTCTTGACAATTATCCATTAGTTTTTCAATGATATGTTTTCGACCTTCACTAACTGGTTTGCATTTAATATGATAAATATGATAAATTTCAGCAAAATTAACATATCCTCGTTCTACATCAATAATTTGATACGGTTCACTTAGTGAAGGACGTAACTGACATTCGGCTAATTTGCCAGCGATTTCAAAACGATATGAATTCCTAGCACGAAATGCTTTACGACTTGTCATTTCAGAGCTCTAAATTCGAAAAAAATTAAAAAGTACAATAAAGAACACAATTTTTCCATTACATTTCAAAACCATATACTTGAAAAAAATGGAATTTATAGACAACATACCGCAATGGGAGTCCATTGATCACCATTCTTCATTTTTATAATCACAAAATCACATATCCTTTTTAATCTTACAGCATAATCAAATGTAATTGATAGATATGTAATTGGACTTTGATTGTATTCAACATGACCAAAATTGAATTCGATCTGATTGTAATCTTTCGGAGT
The DNA here is from genome assembly GCA_013365365.1 of Cruorifilaria tuberocauda. Taxonomy (NCBI): domain Eukaryota; kingdom Metazoa; phylum Nematoda; class Chromadorea; order Rhabditida; family Onchocercidae; genus Cruorifilaria; species Cruorifilaria tuberocauda. Next base: position 45,551 of record JABVXU010000314.1, read on the forward strand.
GAAATCGAATGTCAATCCCAATACATGGATATTATTAATATCATCTTAAAAATGCAATTTTACTTCCCAAACACAGCTTTAATATCTTACTTTTGTTTTCTGGCACTATCTCTGCACTTTTTTGTTTCTCCATTTTGCTCAATATGAAAATTGATAATAAGCACAAGAATGAAAACTTTGATTAATCATATAAATCCGAACAAAATTTTGATAGTATTGGTATTGGTACTCTGTGCTAGCATCAAATGATACCAATTTAATATGCCATGTAATCAGCTAAAATTACATTTCGTTTTCTTTTCGTTGGGTAGTAAAAGCCATTCAGTGAATATCCAAGCGCTCTGATCTTCGGGATCCATAAAGAACGCATTTTCTAGTTTCTTAAAAAATGAAAGTTAGCAAAGGGAATAAGCTTGATATCTTCTAAGCAAAAATTAAGAAAAAGTGCGGATTGTTTGCATATATAACGAAAATTACAGAAAGTAAGCTCAGTGCAAAATGTAAACGCATATATGCAAAATAGCCTGCTTTGGAAAAGAGAAGGAGAATGAAAGTCAGATAGCTAGAACTTCCGGAATCTTCCGTACAGATTTTTTGCACTATGAAGCTATGTACAAAAGGAAAAGAACCATTCACATGAGACATTCCCTAATGGAAGGTTTTTAACTACTTGTTTCAATCTGTATTATCAATGAAAACCAATCTCTGATGAATCTATATAGAATTTAATTAAAAAAGATATACAAGACAAGAAGTTCGTCACGAGTTATAAAAGACTCAATGAAAAAAATAAGTTATACTCGGTATTCATTATATAATGCTTCTCGATTTAGAATTAGCTGTTTTTCAATATCAGGGAATAAAGATGACAGAAGAGATGAACGATAGTGCCATGAGGAATAATTACTGAAGTTTGCATTGATCAACCTATCAGAAAACCTAAAAGTTGAAGAAATTAATTTCTCAAATCTGCAACATAATCAGGCTATTATATTCAAATATGAATGATGAGAATACACCAATAACAAAACCGTGCCAAAAGATTTGACCGAAACTTCTTTTTTTTCATCTCCCTATTTTAAGAACTCCAAGTCGCATACTAATCGACATCAAGTTTGAAAAAGTTTAGTAGGAAGTACCTAATAATCTGTGTATTAATATCAATAATTTAAATAATTTTAATAGTTACTAATCAAATCCACTATAAAATATAATTATTTAAATGATACTCGCAATTATTACTTGAGTTCTTCTTCAATTGAATGATTGCCAAGTTTCGCTATTTTTCGTCGATAATCCCAGCAATGGAAATTTCTGCCATCCAAGTTCAGGAACTTTTCACATTTCGCTAATTCTTCCACTATATTTCGATTTGGCAACTGTTCGAAGCACCAAAAGCGATGAAACCACACACAGTACGATTTGCAATTTGTCTTAATGCAGAATACTTGAAGATAATCAAAAAGCTGATTAGAGTAAGATATTTTAATATTTCCCTAATATATTTGAAATATTTTCTCCTAGCAATTCAAAAAAAAGTCGTTTCTTCCATAACATTGCATAGCAATCTTATGCATTCACAAAACAATTTCATTCTTCAAAATGGCCGTAGCTGTAACGTGGCAGAAACGAAATAAACAATTCAAATCGAAACTTAAGACCAGAAATTTAATAATCTCTGCATGGTCTGTAATATAAAAAAATAATGCATATAAATTTATGTGGCAAATCCTGGTAACAGTTATTGGAATATTACACATCAAATAAACAAATACCTTTAAACTAGCTTCTGTTAATTGCATTTCTGTATGAAATATGTTATCCTTCTTATCTGTATTTTCTTCATCATTTTCTTCTGATAATTTCTGAAAAAAACGGTATCTGAAATACCGAAGTGTTTCATGTATTTAAATTTCAATTTTCTTTGTAACTTCATTATATTTAACCATTACTTTTCATTCCTTTAATTATATTTTCTTCATAGTGTATCACAATCTTCCTAACATTGCAATTATTTATATATATATTATTTATAATTATAAATCCTTTGAAGGTATCAAAAAAAAAAATTTTTTTTTAATATTTTAACACACTACACCATAGATTTCAAGAAAAATGAATTGCATCTTTATCTGTCATTAAACGATTCTATTTTGTTATGCCTGCACAGTTATATTTTATTTACTTGAACTTATCAATCTAACTTTAAGCTTTAAGCAACCTTCAACAATAAATTGATCACTTGGCGCCGAATCTTCCAAAATGTATACACTTCCGGGTTTTTTTCAAGCAAAGAAGCAGTTAAAGATAGCATTTCCTCGTCTAACTCATCTATAAAGTTTCAGATTTGATTCACTATAAATAGACTAGAGAATTCAATTGAAAAATTGCATCACGAGTTCGAAATTACAAATTACAATTTGAAAATAATTAGGAACTTTATTTTCAAAAATCAAAAAACCCACAACTCAAAAAAACTATAATAACACTACTTTGCTCTATCATCGGAACTCATTTTTTTTAAATGGCTACATAATAATAAGTACCCCCTCTTCGCCCTTCAGCACAGGGAAAACTTTTTTTGCTTATATACTTGGTAAGCTCATCAGCAGCTCTAAAAAAGTGCGATGACGTAGATTACACTGTAAGCTATACAAATTTTACACAAGTTCTAAAGAAATTAAGAACATGTAAAACATCGGTAATATCTTTTAAGAAATTAAACAAACAAAAGATATAATATAAATAAATTTAATCAATAAAAAAGATATTACTTTTCGCTCGTTTTTCAAAAATTTGATCCCTTAATTTGCAGTAAATTTTTAGCTTTTCAGCTCTTTCCTTCTCTTTCTTTATCTTCTGCTCCTCTGTCGTTGGTACCTTTTTCACGAAATGCATTTTCCTTTTTGATCTGAAATTATCTATAGGACAGGAAAAAAATATTATCGTATATGAGCAAAACAATAAATAAATTCTTTGATATTCATTTCAGAAAATTCATTTCGTCAAATTTATGAAGGAATTCCAGTTCAAATTTTCAGGAGTTCTTCCAATTCTTTACTCAAAATCTTTTCAGAAAAATTTTTCAGATTTTAATATTTTAAAATAACTTAATTTTATTCAGAATCAATAATTCGAGTGACATCACAACTTCAACAAATTAAAAATTTTTGTTGGCCAAATATTCCCAAATCTCTAACTTTATATTTCAACAATCTTTCAATTATTCACCTTATGCTAATTTATAACTCCAAAAATTGTGTCATTTCTTCTCTTCTAATATTATCTTTTCACCTTCAGCCACTGGTACATATAATGTCATTATGATTTCTCTATAATCTCTCAATCCCTGTCCAACGCTATTTCTTACTTCTCAGCAATCGCTATCGTCTCTCCAACGATCCTACTCCCCCCCGCCCTCTTATATCCTGCCTCCTCTCAATCCACAGCCATTTCCCCCGAAGCACTCCAGGAACCGTTCAGTCCAGTCTAATCAGTTTCCTCCGTTCTCAATCGGTTCAGTCTGGTTCGTTGTGAAATTTAATGACAGATGTGGACTACACGATATACGCTATGAAAACTTTCTTTCCATTTCTAATCTATCACCAAATCAAAATAAAGATGAAATTGTCCTCATTTTGTTTATTTCCACTTATAGAAATATTGCATTCAAAAGTATACTCTAACAGTTTTATCAACAAAAAAAATTATATCTTTTATATCTTTAATGTAAATTTAAAATTTCTAGTTTATATACTTTAAATGCAAAAGATTTCCTTTGTTATCCGAATTATTTAGCTTAACTGTCTTTGATCCAATCGATAATTGACTAAAAATGAAATAAGCTAAAAGAAAGAAATGTTACAAAAACATTGTTACAAAGATTGTTCTTTATCAGTGAACTGATTTAATATATTTTATCATTCAGGACAAGAAGAAATCTATTCAGAGATTAACGACTAAATGAGTAGAAACTTGGGAAGAACATTATTCATAAATAAACTGCTAATCAATCATTCTCACAGAAAGATACCGTAAGATAAGACACTGATAAGATAAAATACTGTACAATATTGTGGTGAAGTATTGAACAGTTGCAAGAATGAAATGAGAAGTTTTATAATGGGGATTTTTTCACTTTGTATTATTGAAAAGCATGCATAATACGGTATTACTGATCTAGCAAGATGATTATTTTACACTCACAAAATAGCCATTAATGCCAAACTAATTCTCATATTAACTCTAAGTTCATATAGTAAAAGGAATTATAATAGCAGAAGAAATGCTTAAAATTATACTAAAAAGCAATCGTAATTTACAAGTTCTCTTGAAATTGACCGTTATTGGATTAACGTATTACTATAATGCCGTAAAAAAATCATATTCATATAATGCAATTTGAATTTACGCATTTTGATATTTTAGAATCAATTCTTTCAATTTTGAAAATATCGTTGTACAATTTCAACAGTTTTTTTTTCCTTTGAAAATCTTTTGTTTTAGAATTAGAGAATCAAAGAATTTCTGTTTCACCAGCAATTTTTTCTTCCTGAAAAGCTCCCGAAATTTTTTTCTATGCTAAAAATTTTGCAGCTTGTTGAATTAACATTGGAATTTGTCTGTCATAGCTTTCTGCATCTTTTATCATAAAGGAAAAATGATAAGAGGCAGTTGTCACAAACTATATTTGTTGTCATAATGTATATTTAGTTTAATTCTTTTTAAATTAATTCATAGTGTATTTCTCTTTTTAATGTTTGACAGAGGAAAATTTGTTAAAATTTTTTCCTGTAATCATAAAATTAAGACATTTAACGTATTGATTTATAATTATTAAGGATTAAATTGCTTGTTCAAACTTTTTCCATAATATATCGTATCATATCGAAAAATTAACGACCATTTATAAACTAATTATAATTTAATAATTAATCGTTATTGAATTTTTCTTAGTTACTTGAGAGAACGGTAATTTCTAATTTTTCTGATTGATAATTTTGAAACTTTCATTTATATGGTAGATGAATTTGTGGAATAATTCTGTGACTTTCATTCAAACGAATGATAGACTTTACTATTACAGATAATTTATGAATTAATTTTTATCGTTTTTTATTAAAATAAAATAAGGAAATGTTATCATTTTTTTAATATGTTAAATTTTCAAAAAATGAATTTTTTGTCCAACAAAACACTGAAAAATAATTTAGAGTATTGAAAAAGTAAGTTTTTATTTCAGTTCATTTCTTCTTATCCGTTATTTATCTTTCGTCAAATCACAGTGAAGATAGAAGCTAACTAATCAGTTTAATCTTATTTTCTCTTTTTTCACTTTCCCTCTCTTTTCATAATCACCTGCAAATCATTTTCCACTGACATCTGTTTGAAGTGAAAATAACTTGGAATTGTTTAACCAATCAGTTTATATACTAAAATACATAAATCTGGAAAAATTATTTTTGCGGCCTCGTCATTTGCTCATTATTTTAAGAGAGAGAGAGGAAGGGAGAGAGAAAGAGAGAGAGAGAGAGAAAGGAGATGAAGACATATTTTTTCCTTTCATATTGCCAAAGTGCACCAATATAATTTTGTTGTATTTTTTGAATATCAATTTTTGATATTTCAGTTTTTTTTCTACAAATTACTGAAACAAAATATCACATGGCTTGGGGTAACTGCTACATTTCTCAAGGAATCTAAAGTAAAAAAAAAGGAATTCCAGAGGTTCGGTGTACAATAATTTATTTTATAATAAAAAAAGTCGAGAAAGGAAAATATTAAATATTAAAGGAAAATATAAAATACTTTGAGTTTTAATATATGAAATGAAGCCATTGAAGCAGAAGATTTATTTACTCCTGGAAAAACGATTGTACCGCGTAGTGAGCTATTTAATAGCTTGGACTCATATTCATATTTATGAATTTCCTCGCTAATACATACCATTACTCATTTGAAATTGTTGATTGTCCATCAAGAACTGACTATATTTTCACAAATTGAAAATGCTAACAGGATTCGGAATCATTCTCGTCCTGAAGATACGAGTTATACAGATTATTTTTGATCAGTGCCGGATGGAATCCGATATTATTTAGACAACACATTTTTTTCTTTTGTTTTTTCGGTAAAATCAATCGCAAAACTGTATATCTGTACTCTCTTCATATTATTTTTATATCCATATCATAATTGATCAGATCAGTAATTTAAATAATTACCGTTTGGATAAAACTTTTGTATTTATTCCAAATTTTTCCAAGGTAATTACAAAAATGATTTTTATTTTTAACAAAAAAGAAAATTGATTAATTTTTAAGTGATAAACATTGATTAAAAATTTTAAAGAGAATATTTGAAGTATTCTCCCTGAAATTCCAATATTTTTTATAAGATGATAATGCAATTTTTCCACTTTTTTCTCAATACTTCTCAACATTTTATTGTGTCTAAAAGTCAAACATTTTTATTTTTGTCATTTTTCTTTATTTTATTTTTAAACGAAATTTGGAAATGTAACTAAAATTCCAAAATACACAATTAAAATTGATGGCAGCCATTTTTCGTTGTTACACGAAAAAATATTTTCAATTAAATAATAGCAATTTTATTGCTTCCTTCTAATCTGCTAGAAAAATTAGTTGAGAGAAAGTAAAATTATTTATTTATTTACTAAAACACTCAAATCATTTCATTAAATTCGATCTATTTTCTTTTGTTTTTTCCTTATTACCTTATTACTAATAAGCTTAAAAATTACAGTAGAGCAAGCCTCTTTTTTAAGTAATGCTCTTCATATATAAATCAGTCAGGAAACTGTAGAAGTAATCGGAAGTTTCATCTCTTATCTGAATTCCGCAACTAATTTTTGTAGTTCATTGCTCGATTGATTAGTCGAAATTAAAGTATAGTGAATAGTTTGCATGATTATTCTCGAAATAACTACTGTCTTCTCCCATTATCATCATCCATATATTGTTTATCACATATCCGATATATATTTTTGATGAATTTGCTTATAAAAGTCGAGAAAAATAATTCCGAATATTAGAGCAGATGATAGATTGCGTAATAATCCTGAATTCCAACATATCTGCTGAGGTTGATTTTATTCCTTCATATTGAAAATCAACTTTGGTTAACTGTAGAAATTGTTTGCGATTTAATTTTTCATTTCAATTTCGCTCATCGATTTAAAGCAATTAATTCTGAATACGAGATTTGGATAATAAAGTATACAGTTGATATTTAAAATCGGATTTAGAATTTAAAATTCGAATTAGAATAATGAAATTCGAACATATAGGACACAAATAAGTTTTATAAGATTTATAAATTAAATTACTTTAAAGTAATCGTGTAATGATTAAAATTTTTTAAATTTCAAGCGAACACAGATTTTATAATATTTTTTGCTCGATTGAAGAAAAAAAACTAAGTTTTTCCAAATACTCTGTGTTTTTTTTTGAGTTTTCCAAATGATAAATTCAAATATATTTTTATACAATGAAATCATATATCAACGCCGTGACGACCAATTTATCTTCAAAATTGTAAATGATAAAAGACTGTCGGCGCTAAAGCGGAAACAGCTGATAAGCTTTTGATTAAATCTCTTGTTGTACTTGAAATTTCAGGTTATTTATCATTAAATTTCATTGTCTTCTATGTTTTGAAAACTGTTAACAAATGACGCAACAAAATACAATCAAAATCAATCATACGTGTACGGGATCCCGTAACTTCCGTATGATATATCTCATTGGTTCACCGGTGATAGTAATACTCTTATTACTTTCAATATTACTACTGTTTAATCTCATGACTTAATAACTCAATTTATTAATAATTTGAAAATTTTCTTGTACGGAAAATATCTGATAGCTTTACCAGTAAAATTTGCCCTTCACATAAATGCATTGAATTTATCTTTAGAGATAAGTAATTATCTTTTCAAGTGGTTTATTCTTCACACTTCAAATACATATCATTCTATTCTCAATTCAAGCGATTTACTCTTCACGTCAAATCTAAACAAATCATTGACAAGCAATTTGCGTTGCAGAACAGAGGGGAAGGTGATAGAAGTTACGTGTATTACTGAATTTATGCAATCGATCATTGAGTCTTACTAAATAAAATATAATCATATTAATTAATTAAGAGAGCTAAAATCTATCTTAGTACTCAAAATCATTAACGTCATCAAGTGTAATCTGTAAGGTTAGATATCTTGCTAAGCTTTGCAATTTTCGTGCAAGACGAAAGTATGATGAACGTTTATATCATTTGGTATTGCTTAATTTGGTTAATTAGATAATTTCGATGATATAATCGTTATGTTATCAACAGTTTGCAATTAAAATTATCATCAGTGATGAGTTTCCTCATATCATAAATCATTATTCCTATGCAAAAAATCGAAAAAATTTATGGGATCTTATCACCAATCTTATCATCTTCTTATCACATTCTCATATCATTTATCCTTTCTTTGAATATCTTATTATCCGTCTTTCTTCATGTTAAATTTATAACAGTTTATAATTTTATAATGAAACACAATTCATAATTTAGTTTCAGAATTTTCTTTTCATTTATTTCATTCTAATTCTGAAAAGAAATTTTTTATTTTCATCGGTTTTCATTCATTAGGTAAAAACTTAGCTATTTCTTTTTAGTAATCACTAAAATGACTTGCTCATCTTAATATAGGAGGATTCTGAGCTTTGTTTCACAGCACTTTACTAATAATAATTCCTCATTTTAAATTTTGTTTAAAAGTACTTATATGTTAAACCGATATATCAAAGTGGTACTTTCAAAAGGGTAGTAATATCAGTGATAGCTTCAGTACAACTTCAATAATTCAGCACTTATGAGAAAGCTACATTCACAGAATACATCTTTAAGTACCAATATAAGTTCAATTATCCTTCAGAAAAAAACAAAAAGAAGATAACAAAGAAAGCAAAGACTTAAGAAATATGCAAAAAAAAGTTAGTTTGGAAGAAAAGAAAGTAATTAATTGTTAGATTAAATATATTACGGAACTGATAGATATCAATGACTGAGGTATGGATTACACGGATGATAAAGTAAGAGAACGTAAGTAAAAGTAAGAGTACTTACATAATTCTATTTTACCATGTAGTAAGAAAAAAGTTACGAAATCAGTTGGGACAAGAGTTTTACTCATCATATTTCTTTAATTAATATTGTGTCAAATAGATTGTTATACTCATTAATCCACTTGTGGAAATGCGGAAAATTGGAATATAAATTTTCAACTTTTATTTCTTTCTTCCAATATTTTAATCATTTCTAAATTTGAATTTTATAATTATTACCAATAATTTTTTCGAAATAAATTTGCATTACCTTTGTAAGTTAATATGTTAAGAAAGCATTTGATGTCCAAATACTTATAACTGAGAATAATTAATTGTTATTCATAATTAAAGTAAATTTGATGACATCGAGTAAAGTACTGAACTTAATAATGAAGGAATATCTCCTAGTTGTGAAATTTATGGACGGAATTTTATAATTGAATGCTAAATGACGAATATCTTTATGTACAATATCTCTGATAAATATGTGTTCTGATAATCTTTTAAATTTTTGAAATTTTTTAAAATTCAACCTTACTTTATAAATTTGATTATTTGATAACACAGTATTATTTAGCAAACAGTTTTCTTACTTCAAAATTCGAATCTAATAATAATACAAAGGAAAAGAAGCGAATTACTATCACTTATGAAAAGATGGATTGTTGAATACATAAAAGAATGCTTGAATGTCGGTTTGAGCTTACTTAAATCTGGTCGATTGAAATCAATCTTCCAATTTTTGTTTGTGTTGAAGTTGCAATAGTTTTAAAGCTTTCATCATTTATTCTAGCTAAATTTGAATTTGAAAAATAGCTGCAGGTCTTTTTTTTAATGCTAAAGTGTTACACCAAAATAAAGAAAATTTCAACGTTTCTAAAAAAAATGATAAGCTAATTTCAATTAAACAATTTCTAAATTAATTCAATATATTCTTTTTTCGAGTCATAAGAAACGATTATAATAAAAAAGATCGGAAAATTTCTTGAAAAGAATATTTATTTTTCGAGTTAATTATTCAAAAAACAATAAGACTCATTTTTATTAACTTTTTTTAAACCTAAAAACATAAATTTCGATTTAATCTTTACTAAAAGTAATAAAATTTTATCTGAATGTCAATTAATTTTATATTTCATTAAGTTTGAAAGTTTTTCATCTACGAATTAATATATTCTTCAACTGACGATTGCTCTAGAAAGCTTTAGCTAAAAGCTTTTAAAAATCAAATAGATCAATAAGCAACATCAAATTCAATTAGTAAACATGCTGTAGATAAATTCTAATTTATAATTTTTCACAATAAATGCTATCTATAAAATTATTTTGTCACTGTTTTATCTAGTTTTTTAGTCTAATTTCATGCTTTTGAAATAAAAGATTCAATTCAAGCTGAAAATCCTTATGTTAATGGATGGATATATCGATTTAAACTTCTAATCGAACTTGACATATTTATGTTTAATTCTAACCTTTTGCAATTTTGTTATTTAAAATTTTTAATTAATGAATTTGAAATTTTCCTTCAACAAGAATAAATTGATGGAGGAGAAAGAATGAAGAAAAGGAAAGGAAGCGATTTATTAGTTCAAAATTGACTAATTGTACATTGTTGATCAATTAATCACTGATCGGGCTGTTCTCGCAAAAACATGAAATTTGAAATAAGATCGAACTTATTTGAAAGATCGGATGCTGAACTGTTAGCAAATGCTTTTGCTTTTATTGTCAAATATTACACCTATTTTTTTATAAGTTCCTTTAGTTTAATTTACTTCCTTTCGATGCATTTAATTTCAGCTTTATTGATTCCACGTTCGGTTCATTTAATTTTAATTTTTGTAAGTTTCAGTATACTTTATTAATATATGATACTTTATTTCACTTTCAGCTTATTTAATTTATAATTTTAAATCTGTAATCGTTTTGTCTAAATCATTTGTATACAAAGCTTTAGTTTCTTTCATTTCCATTCATTTTATTTAATAAATGTAAAATTTCACTTTTGCAACCTCCTCACCTCTCAATATTGCTGTGGTCAACCAAAACAATTATTTAACTATTATTTCACCTTTATTGAATTAAATTTAAATTAGTTCAATTTCATTTTAGTGTTATTTGATGCTAATTGTGGAGAAGTGAAATTGCAAAACCATTCATTACTAAGAAAGAATTAATTGTCTTTATTGTCCTACTGTACTTTTATGCAGTATGCAATTAGCAATAGCACTCCAAAGCATTTTTCTTAATTAATGAAATTTAAAAATTTTTCATTCATAGAATATTTATATTATTCGTAATAGCTATAATTGTTCTAATTAATTAGATAATGGCAGCTTATTTCAGTGTGGTTGAAGGTAATTTATTAATTGTTATGTAACTTTAGAACTATCATCTATCTGATCTCGCAAATTTCAATGATAGCAATAGTTGTTAATAATACTTACACCTTTAATTATCTTATCATTTTACACTTATCAAACCTTAACAGTTATAAGTGATTTTTCTGATTTTGTTAAAATTTATCTGTAAATAAACAATATTTAATTTTTTCGATATTTCAATTGAAACTGTCAATTATATTCCAATTCAATGTTTAAATACAGTAACTTTTTATTATATTATTCATGCTTAGAAAAGAAATTAGACAGATTTTAAAATGAAATTTTATACAAGCATATTCTAAATAGGAAAGATAATAGAGATGATAAATAGAGAGAGAGGAAGACAGCGAGAGAGAGAATGAAGGATTGTGAGAGAAAAAGATTAAGAGATTGTTATATATAGAAGTTTTTCATAACATTTAGGAGACATACCTAAAATTTATTAATATATAAGAAATTTCTTGAATTGTTAAAAAATTTTAAGCAAAGTAAAATTATCCATTATCAAATGTTTTTTATCAGAAAGAATGGTGACTTGTAATATCTTTTAAATAATAAATATTATATATCAATGATTGATTTGTCAGAAAAGTAGGAAAAATTAGAAAATAAATTAAAATATCGATTAAATTTCAAATGAAAATGTTCATTTTATTTAAGATTTCATCATTTTTACTAGTATTAAACTACAAACATTCTGTTTTTTAGAAATTGAAATTTATCATTTCATTTTTGAATTATTTTACGAAAAAGTTATTTAACAAATGCGCTTTTCAATTTACTTCAATAAGCTTCACAAAACAGTTTGCATTTCAACTTCCATTATTTTTCATAGAGGAATGATTAATTGATTTTTTTTCTAACCTTCATGAATTTTCATATAATTCATCATACTTAAGGAGGAATGACTCATTTATCACTTGCTGCTTTATCATTTGAAATTTGTTCACATGGAGTTTTTTTGTAGCAATCTATAATATAACTGTTAAGTGATAGCTCTGAATAAATTCAATCAGAAAAATTACTCAAAATGAAATAATCCATTAAATAAAATTTGGAATTAAGTGAAATTAAATTTGAAAAATGGTTTAAGATCAGAATAATCATATAAATGCACATTTTAGACAATGCTAACATAAATGAAAGAAAAAGATAAGTTAAATTTTGAATAAATAAGTTTAAAAAAAGTAATAAAATCCTTCTCACAGCAAAAATATTCTGTTTTTAATTTCTTTATTGCCAAATTATTTTATCCAAAAATATTTTTCATTTTTATTATTAATTTATATAAACTTCCCATCAAATTACTTAACTAATCAAACTTTCATGACAATAAATTTCAATAACTTTCACTGTTTCTCGAATTCGAAATAAATTCGTCACTGCTACTATCATTATTATGATATTAAGTTTTCCCAAAAAAAAAAAACTCATTTATTTAAAAATTCTTCCGATCGTTGCTCAACAATACTTTTGCTTCATCATTCATTCATATGAATTTAATACCAAATTAATTAATTGATCAAACTTTCCTACGAAAAATGATAATATTGAAAGATTCATGGAATAAAATTGATTTTGCAAAAAAAACGAAACATGATAATAAAAAAAGTTATCATTGATCGTTGAGCAGCTTTACTGATTAGCATAATCAAATTTGATAGAAATATTTTTTGCTCTGAAAGAAATTAAATTAGAACTTCGGTACAACAGAATAATCATGAAATGATTATTCTGAAACAAACGAAAGCGATCATTAGAATAAATGAATGATTTTGTTTTTTTCTAAATTGTGAAAATGGAAGAGAAAAACAGCGCATCAGTTAAATTCAAATTAGAAGAGGAAACGGAAAACAAGGATGATTGACAAGAGGGATAAAATTATCAGTGATAAAAAGATTGGTTGAAGAAAACTAAAGTTTAACTTTAAGTTCTCAGAAGTTAGAAAAAGAAAGCGAAATTATTGGATAAGAAATGATGATATGTGAATGCCATTTCCTGCCCAAAATAAGACGACTTAGTTCATATTTTCGATCATTTAGTTTAGTTTCTATTTGGAATTGAATTCAAGTATGATATCCTTTTCAAATATTTGCTTCAATAATCATTTAATGATGTAAGTTCTCATCTCCATTTTCTCCCTCCGTCTCCATTGTTCGTTAAGAATATTATCATTTCGTATGTTTGAATTGCTTCTTTAGTGATTAACATTGATCATTTTTAATTATTCTAATTAATTCAATGACATGGTTTGCCTAACAGTTAAGAAACACCATGAAGAATCCTTATATCCTATCATATCATGATAAAGCTTCAAATATTCCAAATAATTGCTGCTAATTTATCATAAAATTCAAATCTGCCAGTATTTGCAGCATTGTTTTCAACTTTCATAATTGCAAATTCATGAAATGCATAAATGATAAAACTTTTCATGCTAACGTTCAATAATTATAGACCAAGTTAAATCGAAATGAATCAAGAAAAAGCCATAAGTTTGCAATTTTACAAATGTCATATCTTATTGAAAACTTTTTCATTTTCTTCTTTTTTTGTTTTCCAATAAGTTGTTCTTTCACTTAATTGGAATCTATTTCGCATACATAGAAAAATAAACTTTTTAAATTAATCATGAGATTAGAAGAGGAAAAAAAAGTAATTTGCAAAATATACTTAAAAGTAAATATGAAATAAAGTGGAAAATTTTTTATTTGCAATAACAGCAAATGACATCTATTTTATGAAAAAAAAAGTTAATGGATGGAAGCTATAAACATTTTCCATTTAAACTTTCGCCTATAATACATTTGATGATATAAATAGCCAGCCAAGAAGGATAATAAGCTTATCATTTCCATTACAATTCAGCATTCTATATTCAGTATTGAATTTAATCGAATGTTTATCAGCATAACCTTTGAGTTCATCATGTTTCTTAGTTCTATTTTACTTTTCTCTCTTTTTTTCCTCAAATGATTGAATAAATTTTTTAAGGAGAAAAATTTTTGCAGTTTTAAACTTTGGAATATCATCAGAATTTTTATCATTGAAATGATTTTATCCATGGATATGTTAATTCTTTCTCCTACTTTAGACTTTTAAATTATTTCTTTTATTTCTTTAAAGTTCTTTAAATGAATGAACATTTTCAAGTTCCTTAATTTGATTACTTACTTACTTACCTTTAAGGATTTCTTCTATGCTTTATTTCAAGCAATAAGCAACCATCGTAGCATGACTTAAATCAAAATTTCATAGAGAAAAGTGTAAAAAATATACTTCAAGATTTTTTGAATTTTTATTCATTTTAGCTAAAAAGTTAAGTTGCTACCATAAATTTATCTTATTTGGGAACACAAAAATGCATGAATAACAAATAAAATTTCGTATGCTAAGTGCAATTTTAATCTAAAGTAGCTTTGAAGTCGAAAACTTTTATGATTTCAACAATTTTCTTTATGGATGTATCGACCGTCTTATTTTCCTTTTTCCAAAATTATTCTGATTGAATAATTTGTTCAGAGCGGATAGAAACAAACAGACATTCTCGGGATTATTTAACCTGATTATTCATCTTCAAGAATTTTTTTATTCATTATTTTAAGTAATAAGCAATTAGCATGGAATGACTTAAATTAAAATTTTATAAGTGTGAAAAGGAAATCTTAACAAATAGCATATTGCAAGAAATTAATTTTTATTTGTTTGACTAATATGAGATATCATTATAAACTTATCATCTCTTGGAACACAAAAAGTTTCATATCGAATTTATAATTTATATTCATGTAATAATAGTTACATAAAATTATCCGTATAATGGTTATCGAAATATTCAACCTGATTACATTTATCTTACGTGACTTGATGATCACGTTATTTCATCGTATTAAGCTATAATGCATTTCTTTTGTGTATCTCTCTCTCTCTCTCTCTCTCTTCATATGATTTTCTTTTATCTTTCTATTTTCACTACTGTTCCAAAAGAATGACTCACCCTAAAAATTTTTTTATTCACGAAAACGCATTCCATAAGTATCACGTTACCGTAATCTTACGCAGTACATATTATCACTATTACTTAACGTTGACGTATTGTTGACGAAACTTATTATTAAAGCGTTGCAACAAAACAAACCGAACTGTGACTATGAAGAATAAAACAATTACTTTATCAGTAATTATCATTTCTCCATTTTATGTTAGTGGTAAGTAACAATCACATTGAAATCGATGTAATCGAAGGGAATGATGTCATCGATAAATTCATCTCATCCAAAGAAGAAGAAGAGGAATCATCATCGTAATCAGCAGCATAATCATGGTTCTCCACGTTCGCAACGTGAACAGTCGGGTGTTACTGTCTTCATGACGGCCTCATCACGGTCCACCGCTCAAACTGAAATGCATTCGAGATCTTCATCTCAGATTTATCCAACAACTGGTCCATCTGATGATAACGATGATAACAATGATTATCAACCAAACAATAATGATAATCTCTCATATCAACAATGGTTAGTAAATATTTCACCGCACATTCTTTTCGTTTTTTTCCTCTATTCATTTGATTATTATTTTTACCACAGATTTCAACCATCTGTCTCAACTCTGCACAGAATTTTTGTCAAAATTGACGATAATATTTTATGCAAAATAAATTTTTCTTTTTTTTGAATTGGCAAAAATTACAATTTTTGTTTTTTTTGTCATTTTTCTTTTCATTGTTCGAATTTTTGTTGGAAATAATAAATAGCTTCTCGTATTCTTACATAATTCATTATTATTTAATCAGATAATACGAATTGTTGAAATTAAAATTGAGAATAATTTTATATGAAAAATTTATTTACTGTATTGGAATTTTGAAAAGTATGATTACTTTTTAAAATTTGACTATTTATTCATTTAATAAGTAAGGTAAGTAATATTTATCAGTTTCTAATTGATATGAGAATATATCGTTCGCATACTGTAGGAAAATATGCGAAGATTATTTCATATTTTCTTTTCAAGAAATATTCATTCATTTTTCTATTTAAAAATTTTATGATAATCTTTTTGTTGCAACCTATCTTTTGCTATGATTGATAAAAAATTTTATTAGTTATCAAAATTTTAATTCACTTCTAGCGATTAAATCTTTTACTTTTCTTTACTTTGAATTTGACTTTTAAAGTCATACCAAAAAATTGCGATAAAACTTGAATTTTGTTTTCTTATTTTCCCTTAGCAAAAAATCATAAATTTTCTTTAACAAACTAAACTGTCATTATTCTGATAAGTTATAAGCAGCATCTGAAATTCATTTTTTCGGTAAATACATCGAAATTCATTTTAGTTTCGCATTCTAAATTATCAAAAAGGCAGAATTACATTTCTGTTTAGTGCAATGGAATTTGATGAAAAATTCCGCATGCAGTAGAATATAATGCATAATTTTCTTTTCTGGTTCCACTTGGATATTTTATTCAATGAGAAAAAATATTATTCGGAATTTTTTTTCTTGAAAATCCAAATGATTGTACAATTCCCTTTTCTTTATGCTTATGCTTGTAATAAAATTTAAAATAGGAAATTAATAACTTAAATTAAATATATCATTTTTCAAGCTTTTTTTTCACTATTTTCTCATTAAAGTTAATTTTCTTCAAAGCATTTCTTATTTATTCACTTTATTATTGTTAATATTATCGATTGTTCTTTGGTAGAATTCAAGTTCCATTTCATATTTCAGTATACCATCTGTACCATTCAATTTCATTACAAGCACAAGTCAACGAAACTTTGTGGAGAATGAAACGAAACTTATTTAGCTTTCTTTTGCTTTTTTCCTCCACACTTAATTTTGAAGTCAAACGTTTTAGTCAGATTAAAAATCGAATAAATAAAAACTTTATTTTTTCGTTTGCATCTTTTATCTTTTTCTTCAAACTTAATTATGAATTATGATAATGGCTTATTTCTACGAAAGATCAGTAATTGCTATGAAATTTGTGTTCTTGTTTTTCTTTGTTTCAGAAGAATTTTTTTCGGCATAGTGAAATTGTTTGGTGAAATTTGATTTTCTTTTGAAATAGTTCGAAATGATTCTTAGAAATTACACACAATTATCAATGATTTATCAACAATTAATTTAATTAGTCAATAATTAGTTTAATCAGTAATTAGCTAATTAGCAGTTGATTTATTGAATGGGTAGAGTATAGGTTCGAACTATTTGTTAAAGTAGTAATCCAGAAGAGACTGGATACGAATAATAACAATGTAATACACAATGATAGTTTTTACTGATAAAGGTAATATAACGAGAAGCGAAATTTGAAAAATGGAAGATTGGAATGATGAAAAACATATGAGAAATATCCTAATTATGCATTAAAGATTAGAGTGAATAATAATTATAAGTTATGACATTACTATAATTAAGTTATTATCAAACAATATACTGTTTCGAAACTTCCGATAAAATTATCAAGTTGGAAATAATTCGCACAAACCACAATTGGGTGTAATTAATTAAATCAATTCGACTAATAAATTGTATAAAGCATTACTAAATTCCTTGGTAAATTATTTAATTGATAATATTTTAGATAAGATAGATAAACTATAAGACTTATTCATTATTTGAATAATTTTGGATCCTAGAATCATTTCGGGTTCTAAATATTAATTGATTAGATAATTTTGCAGTGAATACATGGGATCATCTGAATCAGGAAATGGTGTTTACCCGAGCAATTATATGAAATACATTGAACCACCAAAATTATCATTAAAATATCAAAGTCAAGGAACATTTGATGAATTATGTTATCAGCCATGTTATGATAAGAATTCAATCCCTTATCAGTATGAAACTGATCATAAAATTGATGAAAGCAATCATGTGGTTATTAAAAAAATTCGTAATTTCTCGGAAAATACCACAGCACATGGCGTACGACGAATATTTATTGCAAGAAATGCATATACTGCACGATTATGGTTATTTGGAATTATTCTATGCTTTATCATGCTTATTGCACAAGCATATCAATTAGTAATGAAATTTAATCGTTATGAAAAAATTACCAGTATTGAGGTAAGTAAGTAATATAGTAACATTTATCTTGATTTATGTTTAATGCAATACTGCTTATCTTTATTTCTGAAATAAATAAAAAAATATTTGTTTTAGCTTAAATTTGATTATATACAGTTTCCTGCTGTAACATTTTGTAATTTGAATCCATATAAAAAAAGTTTGATTCGATCAGTACCGTCTGTTAAAGATACGGTTAGTTTTATCATTTTTTAATCAATCATTAAAAGTAATTGATTATGCTTAATGCTTCAAATTATAGCTACTAAAAATTTTACGAAATATTCTACCTAAGAAAAACAATAAAACAAAGTGTAAATTTTGTATCAAAAAAAAGAAACTATTATCAAATTTTAAATTTCATGACCTCTTCAACTTCATGACCTTTCACTTGAAACATTTAACTTTCAATTGAATACGTTAAATTTTTATTTTTTCCTTTTGTTATTTTTAAATTAAAATTTATAATTTATAATAAGATTTCTGTCGATCGTTAAGAATAGCTAACATTTTTATTAGTTTTAAAAGCGATAATATATCATTTTTATTATATTTGAAATTACCATTTCCATTTCTTCCAGAGCATAACTAATATTTCTTTACTTTATTACGTCGAAATTTATTACGTCATTTGTCCGTTCATTCAAACATCCAACTTAATATTTAAAATCAATGAATAATATTATTTATTTTTAGCGTAATGATTTAAAGCAATTTTTTAAACCATTAAACCACAAAAGTGTGGACGAAAGTAATACATAGAATAATATTGGATGAAAAGTAATTTAGTTACACAAAACGAAATTACTTCTTCAATTGCAATAAATATTATTGTTTTTTGATATTAAAATTGACTATGCAGAATTTCATGCAAATGAAATAACTATTAGCTGAACAGATGTTGAAATTTGACATTCGAATCGAATAATTCTATAAAGAGAAAAAAATATTCCTTAAAAAAAGGGAAGAGAAAAATGAAACTTATTAATTTATAAAGCGAGACATTTACAGAACAAAAAATTTCTCTTATTGTCGTAACTTTTGTTTGCTTTCACTGACAAATTAAAGTTGTTTTGAAGTTTGGACTGGACTGGATGCGCTTTTTGAACGCTGAATTGGCTTGTTGGAATACCAGGTGGACAGATTTGTAGGGAGATTGTAATAGGATTGCAGCACAGGGATGCTGAAGGGATGAAAAACCTGGAGAAACTCTGGAGAACAACAGCAGCCACGAATGACAATTGTGGCCCTTTTTTGGATAAACTAAGGGGAAGGGGTTCTTACTAAGATAAGGAGTTCTGATCTATCAGGGATACAGTGGGAATATGGATGTATGAGAATATGGCATGACAAAACAGTCATGATTGAAGCGTCCTGTCCTTATCACTAAGCAAAGATAGTGTGATAGCCTCAGGTCATACCCATGACAATCCGCCAGATAGTGACATGAATGTCTTGTATCAAGAAGTCATACCTTGAGCTTCTCATGATGTTCTAATCTTCACAAAGATTAGCTAATGTTGTTTCAATAAGCTTATATAAGCTTTTAAATTTGCACTCGTCTGAAATTAAACAAACTAATTGTGAGCAAGTTTAATTATATTTCATTCTCAATAATGCATATAATAAAACCTGGATGGCAAGCATATATTCAAAAGTAATTTTTGAAATAAAAATATGGATGGCATTTTGCTAATAATTTATTGATAACTAAATAAAGTTTGATATTTTCTTTTCGTTTCACTTCGATTATTGCTTATTTCGGATTAACTCTTAATTTTTTCGATCCTTTCTAAGTGAATGGATGAATGCAAATATTACGAGAGTAGAAACTCTCCATTCTACTTTACAATCCAGTCAAGGAATAGTTCATTGTGGTGTAGAATCAAAACTATTTCACGAGGTCAACCATTTGTTGAACTTTTCACTGAAGTGCCAAATGACGACTGTAGTATGGATGACAACGAGTCCTTCAGCGATC